>JAHWFP010212775.1:51137-114871 GCA_023313725.1 Lithobius niger | reverse complement strand
AGGGGACTGGAATCCCTGGCGATCCAGCAACATGTTAAAAATGACGCCGTGTTGATGAACACTCAAGGCCCATCCAATCCAGGAATTCGTTTCCTCCTTAGAGATGGGTTTTCCAGGCCGCGACTCACGAATCAGTGGATGAACCAGCACGATAAATATAGGAGGCCACGCCATGCACGTGCGCAGATTTCGAACGCTGAATCCCACGGTGGCGATGTAGTTGACAAAAGTTTGAGTTGTGTAAGTTAGGCCTGATGAAGACAGACGTCGGTCTGTTGAAAATTTGCAAGAATACTGGTACAGTATTTTGATTCTGAAATTAGTGTTAAAAGTGTTTAAGAAGGCTCATTTCAGATATCGTTATTAGCCTACTCTTACTCTTTACCACCATGTTGCATCATCCTCAGTCTTGTACGTTGGACTTGAAGTGTTAGGGAACCTAACCTAACCTGGGAGACCTTTGTTGTCCCACCTTGTGTGTTGCTATGGCATAATATCCTTTATTACCTTATCTTGTGTACGTTTTGTAAACCTTACATGTACTTTGTGTATGTTTTGTAATAGTAAATGCAGAGATCCTAAAAAGTTGGTCCTCAAGGCTTGCTAGTACAAGTGCTAGAGAGAGCTGCTAGCAGTGAAGACTCATGGGTCCAACAGTGTCTTCTCCTGTGTGTAACTAAAGTAAGCAGCCTAGCACATAAGTGGCCTTGCTTCATCAGTGGGTAACCACTTGGGTACTGGGACCCAAACCAGACGGAGCTCTTCAGCTCAATGCAACCCAGCTTCAGCCAACTCTGGAGCAGTCCTGAACTACTTCTTTCATCTCTTGAGGATTTCACGGCGTGGCTCGTTTTGTTTGCTTCTCGGCTTAGCAACATTGCAGTGTGCTCTAGCGAATGAATTGCCAAACTGTGCTGATATCTGACAACTCTGTGATTGTTTAGTAGCCATTATTCCTTTACCACTTTATTAATGTATAAGCTATCATCTGAGATTGGTTAGGGGAGAGTGTTATTATCAGGATTATTTCCATCCACCCCCTCCCCTGCTGCTAGGGGCTACCGCTGCAATGTTAACCTTGTTGAATGGCAATTCTTATAAATAGGCCTACATTTGTGCATTAGACCACGCAAAAAAAATTGTTTGGTTTACGGGCGAGGTTGCAAATTGAAGCACCAGGCAACCAGGCATTTTATTTTATTTTTTATTTTATTTAACTAACCACATTTCTTTGACATGTACCTAGCTCAAAGCTGAAAGAATGTGAAGTCAGCCTAAAAAAAATATAATATTGTTAAATATGTTGTTTATGTCATCTAATATTCAAAGTTTTTTAGTTTTTGTAAAATAACTTCTTAGTGGTATAAGCTAGAGGTTTGAAATTGGCACCATTGGAAAGCTCGTTTCCAGGCGGTTGAAATGGTGTACTCGAATGTCAAAAACGGTCAATATTTGGCGAAAATGTGATTTTTAGCGGGTGAACCAAGTTTCAAATAAAAAGTTTTGACCCACGATAATTTAAAGCACCCGCACGCGCCTGTAAACCAAACAATTAACTTTGCATGGCCTTAACTTCTTTTTTTTTTGTTTGTGTTGGCATTTACTAATCAATCGTAAGGCACGTTCGAACCAAACTAAACCAAATTGCTAGTGTTTTTACAGTTGTGCCTTTTTAGATGTCGATTCGAGGTACGACGTGTTTGTTGAATAAAATAAACACCTGCACAAACTTGTACAGATGAAAGATAAAACTTAATAAGCCATTATCTGACCAATTTAATTTTGTAAGCCTATAATGGCTATCTGATAAAGGGAAAAAAGTTAAAAACACATGAAACTATACAAACATTAGCATGACAAGGGCGAAATGAATTGATGTTAAACATTAGCATGTGAAGGGTGTTTTCACCACAGTAGTGGTCATCATCAGTGGTAACTGTACACGGGTGGAGGGGAGGAACAGAGATGGAGAACGGACTCTCTGTTTTCTTAATCTATCTGCAGTTTACAGTAATGAAGGCTACCACAGTGGAGGAAATATCGTATTTTTGTTATGTAGTTGTCAAGCCAATAAGCAGAAGGATCCTGCCCTTTCATTTTCTCTGATCACGAGACTGTTTGATTGAAATAGCCAGTTACAAGTTGGTATGAGAGAAAACTAGCTGTTCGGCTTTTGGGGGCTTCAATCTATTTCTGTCGTCAGTTGATTTGTAAAGTCGCCTGCTTTTGAAAAAATGGTTGACGCTACACGGACTTGCCGGGAGAGGGGGTTAGGAGCAAATAATAATAAAAAAAAAGCACAGCATCGAACAAAAATGCTCGATGTTAGCCAAACAATGCATTAATTGAAACTCTAACAACACTAGAACTGACCTAGGTTTGTGGGAATTGCCCTGCGTCCATCTGACTGCAAACATCTGAACTATCTTCTAGAATGCAGAATGCTCATGTTTAAGGTTCCTGCAGTTCCAGGCTCTGCTAGTCCTGTCTAATCCTTGTTTTTGTTCAAGAAAGTGTTTAACTGTGAAATGCTAAACATTTTTTTCTTCTTTTTTTTCTCCTCAGATGTTCAGATGAAAATAACACAACGTAATGGTACTGTAACGTTTTGTACCAATAAAAGTCACAGGTAGCTTATGAAGTCCTGGAAGAAATGGTAAAGACAAGAGTTCATGATTTTGTAAGACCTTCAATGGTTGCGTCATTTTAAAGGATTTCTCAACCCACTAGTGTAAAATCGTATGTAAAGTGGCATGACAACAGTTGACACCGTTCCACCTACCAACTGTAATGACGCATTTTTATTAAAACCTTTTAACCCCACCTTCTTTCCGGAAACTGAACTCAACACATTGAATTTAAACCACTTAGGCAGCATTGTCAACTACAGCTCAACATACGCTGATGAGGCATCATTGCACTTCCGCAACATCGGCACACAACTTCTTGCTCGCTCAGTAAAAAGCCAAACACTAGTTCCTAGGAACTACGACGGTACTCACTCTGAAAGAGAAAAGCTATTTATTTGCGACAAATGTGGCAAGATTTTCACGTACGAGCGACAACTTTTATTACATTCTGCTGTCCACTCGGAATCGGATCCACATCAGTTTGTCACGTGTAATGCGACTGTTTACCACAGAGATGATCTCTGCAAGCGAACGCTAGCTGACACACCTCTTGAGGAATGTGGATTGACATTTTCTCGGACAGCGGCAGGCTTGAAGCGAGAGCACTTCATCCATATTGGGATAAAATTGTTTGAATGTACGATTTGCCGTATGTCTTTTTCTGACAAAGCTAGTCTGAATGTTCATGAGCGAATACACAGTGAGGAAAAGCCATTTCGTTGCGAAGTGTGCAACAACTCGTTCGCCTTAAAAAATGATCTGTATGTCCATCTGAGGAGTCACACCGAGGTGAAACCTTACCCGTGCTTGGAATGCCCACGTGTCTTTAGGCATCGGTCGCACCTAAAATCACACATGAACACGCACAAAGGCCGCCCACTTCACAAATGTGCTGAATGCAGTAGAACCTACACTCACGGACGGAGCTTCAGAAGACACATGCTAACTCACAGTGGTGGAGAAAGCCATAAGTGCACGTATTGTGGGAAAGTATTTGGCAATCAAGTTTCTCTTATAACCCATATCAAAGTTCACGCTGAGGTTTCTGTCGCCAGTGGCGGTAACGGTGAAACCTACGTATGCAAACATTGTAGCATGGCTTTTGCAACACCGCTGTCATTAGATACTCATCTCAAACATCACAACCGCTCACGCCGTGCTAGCTATGCTAAATCATATTTTTTTAGCCTGGAGAAGTCATTTCAATGCCAACAGTGCGGCACAGCTTTCAGGAAAAAGAGCCATTTACGCTCTCATATGGACAAGCATACTGACAGGAATAACTACAAGTGTCCCATCTGTGACGTCACGTACAAACATTTTCGAAGCCTTCACAGGCACATGTTGAGTCACAAGGACATAGAAGTGCACAAGTGTGACACATGCTGTAACTTTTTTAAGACTGCTGGTGACTTGAGTAACCATGCTTGTACACCAAATAAGGGCTCCTTCACCTGTAAAACATGCGGCGAGTTCTTCACTGAGCACAAGTTGTTAGTCGATCACTTCCAAGAATTGCATACCGATCAAGTTCCAAATTTCGAAGATTCCAATTCGGCTGATAGTATTCTCCTCCCCAGTAGCGAGTTACCTGTTGTCAGTTCCGATAACCGGGACAAGCCGTTTGTTTGTGAAGAGTGTGGGACCGCTTTCCGAAAGAAAGGGCATTTGCGATCACATGCTGACAAACACACCCAGGGAAAACCCTACACGTGTCCCGTATGCAGCGTTGCATACAAACATGAACGCAGTCTTGCTCGGCATATGTCGGACCATGGAACCGAAACCTCATTCAAGTGTGAAATGTGCCGCGCATTTTTCAAAACTAGAGAAAATCTTAGTAGTCACGTCTGTTCAGCTGCCAACGAAAAGCCATTCAACTGTAAAATGTGTGGTGCAACATTTGGTGATCGCTCAAGCCTCGAGAATCACAGCCAGCTTCATGTTGGAGAAATATTGGTGTTTCAGAATTTGTGATAAAGCAAGTTGTTAGCATAATGTGCCAAGTGCCAGTTAAAAGTGACTTCACTGCAGTGGCTGTGCGTGCCCACACACAATACTTACGTTTTGCCTGGAGATACATAAAAACCTACATCAGAGGTTTATTTTGTTGTATAATTAGGGTAATAACGAATATGAAAATACTCACCCAACTACACATTGGAATAGAGTAACAGTCTTCTATATTTTCTTTTTCATGTTATTTCATCCTCATCTCGTTATCCAATCATCATCATATTTTAATCCCTCCTGATGAACTTCAGTAAGAAGAACGAAATGTTGTTGAATGCTATCCTACTCCATCCGTTAGTTGGGTTAGAATTTGTATCTCCTTTATTATCAGGCACTGAAAGATGGAAGTGGCTTGCGTACTGGTAGTGCCACTTGTATACTGGCAGTTACATACTGGTACGTTTTTTTTTGAAGTCAGATTTAGTGAAGGAACTAACTCAGTGTTGTGTGTATAGTCCAGTAGTATTAAATACGAGTGCATATTTGAGGTCAGAATGGTTGACGCGTAAATTATTTTTGAAAAGTGTTCAAATATAACACTAGTGTTGCAGTTATGCATGTTCATTTCTTTACTTAAAAATAATGCAGTATCGTCATTTCATCCATTTGCCTATAATCGTTGCAACCTGATACCTGTAGGCTACCCCTCAGCTGTGTTATTTTGTAATTTTCAGCTGGCTTTGAATCGCAGCTAGCCACAAACTTTCTGGCCACCACCGGCTAGCTATAAATTTTACTTAGGGAACAGCTAATTTTTCGGTTCAATCGATCAAAATGAAGCTGCAATGAGAACTTGCTGCACATGAAAATGATGAAATGAGAAAATTATTAGCTGTTTTTGTGTGGAGTAGGGGGTGGGGGGGTACATAATGCATTTCTAGGTTACTCCCAATTAAAAAAAGGAAAATAAACTTTGCTACAATGTAACAAACCATAATAATTCAGAGCAAAAAGTATTGCTTGTTGCTTTACTGTATTGGTTTAAAAACACGACTTAATTCAACAATCCAAACTAGGGATGGGTCGGTAACTGGAACCGAAACCGAATTTTCGATTTTTACTAAAAACCAAAACCGAAACCGATTCGAATTTTGTGTTGGTTTTTCGAATGGTGTTCGAAAAAGCAAAAATTGATTTGTTTTTCGAATTTTTTTTTTAAATTATCATTTTATACGTATAAATGATAGCAAAGCTCCTAATCATTAAAAAGAAAATATTAGAGGAAAATGGTGCCACAGCTAGGACCATGGTCTATGACGCTGCTCAAAGTGAAAGCAGCTCGTAATACTACTGTTACATGAAATAAAAACTAGAAATAGCTGGTTGGGGTGGATGGTGGCAAAAACCGATACCGAAACCGAAACTGCGGTTTTGTGGGTGTAAAAACCGAAACCGGAACCGAAGTTTAAAAAATGAAACCGACCCATCCCTAATCCAAACTCTATAGCTAGCTTACCGTCCTGATGTTGTTATTTGAATGCTAAATTGAAACCGAAAATTAACAGAATGCTAATGGCCCTTAACGAATATGTTGTGGTCATTGGCACATTGGAGAAATGGTTTCAAAAAGTAGACCTAGGTTATATTCGAGCAACTGACTTGGTCATAACTAATTTCAATTTGTTTTGTTTCGTTTTGGTTGGTGCAGTACACATAGTCGCAAAATTTGCAGCTTGAGCTGTCTCCTTGTTTTGCAGTGGTTCGATTGGCTCGAATTGTGTAGCACAGTGGCCAACGGCCCCGGCGGAGGGATATACTTGTATGTAAGGATGTATACCAGATTTTATCGTGGTAATCTTAAAATGTGTGTAGCTTAGCTTGGGCGTTTTTTTTGATTCGTGCACAAAGATTGAAGAATCTTAGTGCATTTCTTACCTTCACTTACTAAGAGATTTTGCCGTAGGTGGCAAACTGCCTGCATAATTTTTTACATGGTAGATTGGGTCAATCCTCATTTTATGGAAATTCTTTATTTCATTATGTATTCGGTTGTGTGTTCCTGGTTTTCGGAATCAAAGGTAACGATTACTAAGGAACTGCAGGGACAGTCATATTTACCATAAATCGTGGATTAAACGCCCATGGGCTTATGCAGTTAATTTGGCAAAAATAGGGGGGGGGGGCTTTAAATCAAGCGTTATCAATTTTCTAACCTTTCTGGACATCTATTACAGAAAATTCGAAGCTTTTGAACGATCTCTGAAAGACCAATTTTTACATCCTTTTAATTGCTGTGAAGAAAGGCGGAGGCTTAGTTGAGAGATGCCCAGGCCTTGTGCAGGTGCTAGGAGCTAAAGGAAGAGTCCACTATTACTACAGGGATGGAGAAGGGGCCAGTAAACATAGCAAGCAGTACTATCTTTATTCACATCATATATAAATTTTAGGTAATTTTTCGTAGAAAAACGACAATTTGAGGGGTGGGCTTTAACTCCACTATTTCATGATTTTGACTTTACAGCATTTTAGGGAGTGGGCTTTAGCTTCAACTGGGCTTTTAATACACGATTTACGGTACAACTCTAAAAGTTAAATTCTTGTTACATTGTAATGAAACATTTTCTAAAAATGTTTTGTCATTAAAGAATAAACGTAGGTTAAGGAAAGTTTGAAGATGATCAGATACTGTCCTTCCTCTTGTAATTTGTTCTAAGATGAGAAAGGTAATCTTTTGGCAGCTTTCACACCTCTAGCTCAGACCACTAGGAAAAGGACGTTTTAAAAACCACAATCTTCTTCAATCTTCGCACAATTTCATACATAAGACACTCACAGAGTCTTGCTAATTTTCGACAGCAATGCTACTGTCATCATCAGGCACTTCAAAGGAAAAATTAGGATCCTGGTCACATTCTTGCTGTTTGCCAGAATTTGAATTTGGCAGAACACGTAGCCTCCTGTATTTACAAGGTAGTGGACCATTCATGCTGTCTTTAGAAGGTAGTGGGCCCTTCTTGCTGCTACTAGCTCTCCAACACCGCGCTAACTGCTCACTCAAGTCCCTCCCCACAAGGTGTCTCACATTTGGGTAAGAAGGGCCCTGAATATTCATAAGTTGGAATCCATTCTGCTCATGGTGTTGTATAGCAATGGATTCCAGGCACCTTAGATGGCTGTCGCGTGCAGAGTTTGAGCGGATGAGCGTCGTGGCTTTCTCCCAATCAATCTCGTGCTCAGTGGCAGCACAGTGGAGCGCAATGCCATCATCCTGCACTCCTCTCCTGACATTGTCCATATGCTGTCCCAGTCTTGTTCTCACGCCTTTCCTCGTCTCTCCGACATACACTACCTTGTACCACTACCTTGTAAATACAGGAGGCTACGTGTTCTGCCAAATTCAAATTCTGGCAAACAGCAAGAATGTGACCAGGATCCTAATTTTTCCTTTGAAGTGCCTGATGATGACAGTAGCATTGCTGTCGAAAATTAGCAAGACTCTGTGAGTGTCTTATGTATGAAATTGTGCGAAGATTGAAGAAGATTGTGGTTTTTAAAATTATTCAAATGTTTCATAGTATTGGTAATGATGTTTTTAGTGAAAAGGACGTTATTTGAGCAAAAAAAACAAAAAACGTTAAAGGTTACGTGTGACACTTATTTGTTTTAGGTTGACTACAATTCGCTGTCCTAGCTTTGAACTTTGCATGTCAAAGAAATGTGGTCAGTCAAATGAATAAAAAAAATAACACCAGGTGCTGAAATTTACATCTTCTCCCTAAACCAAAATTTGTGTGTGTGTGGCCTCAGGTCGGCAGATAATTAACTTATTGGTAATGGCTTCAATATTTAGCAATAAACAAAGGGTTGGCAAAGAAAAGCGTCTTAGAAAAACAAGCAAGCTCATAAAGGTAACAGTTACGCAATTTCATTGCAGTTTTTTAATTGTATGTGTACGTACAATGGACAAAATCCCATTGATAAACTTTTTAACTAATTACTGAAAATAAAAATTAAATTATTGTTCCCTGGTGAAGAAAGCAAAGGTAACGATTACTAAGGAACTGCAGGGGCATTGGTATTTACAAATTCTTGTTACATCGTAATGAAACGTTTTCTAAGAACGTTTTCATTAATTAAGAATTGTTGCATCAATACCCAATCAGATAGATGATTTTTTTTTTATTTGAATATCAGGGCTTGAAAGGTTTTGACATGCAACAGGGTTTATCCAGTTTTTACCATGCTTTGTATCATCGCACATTAACTGTCCCTAACTTAACCTTCGCATTTGTCCGATACCTCTTTTATCTCAGTATTGACAAAACGTTGGCTCTGCTACAGTACTACAACAATTAAACAACAATTACAAACAAACCTGAAACTAAACCTAATACAAATAAACGGCTACCATTCAGGGCCCCAAAATCGGCATCATTTTGCTGTGTTAATTTGCTCGATGTCCAACACAAAATTGTCAAAATGTTTAGGCACGCTTGTCGCACATTGGGGGGGGGGGGGCCCCGGCGGGGGGGGATAGCGTGTGTGTGTGCGAATGGCGTAGAACTAGTTGCTGTTGTGGTAACTTTATCATTGTTTACACTTGCATCACGTTGTCACCTTCTGGATGTTTGCTGCATAATTCTCGTCCTTCGCTTGAGGAGTTCTGGTTTTCATCATGTTCACTTAGTTTGTCTCAAATCACAGTAGGGTGGTAGGTCCAATTAATTTTTTTTTAAGTGTAGAACGATAGAACAGGTAACAACAAACAATCATGTAGAAATTTTTTTCTGCTACACCGGCTCTACTTCCTATGGCGGCCATCTTGGTTTCCAAGCACATGGTAGCACATTGTTTGTGGTCCATCAAACTTCTAGATTACTCCAGTTTATGAAGTAGTGTAGATTTCTCATATGATCCAAATTAAAGCTTAATACTAGACCTTTCACTTGACACTTTGTTTATTTTAAAAAGTTTATCTAAAAAAAAATTATAAGCAATTTAGTAAAGTGGGGTAAAATGGGTATAAAGCGCACATTTGACTTTTTGTGTTTTATAATATCCTGACTTGTACAATTAGCTATTTTTTGGCATAAATACCAACCACATTTGACATTTGTACATTGATGGTCATGTAACACAGGTGTAGGTGTACATTTTTTTAAATTTTAGTTTTAAACTGAACATTAACTGACCTAGCCTGACCTAACTGACCTAATTAACTAGCCTGTTAATTTTTATTACAGGCAAGATCCCTAGAAATTATCAAAGAAAAATTCCGCAAAAATATTCTAAGAAGGATTTAGATGATGCAAATCAACTGGCCAAATCAAATCAAGAAAATAAAATAAAATGGTCAAGCGCCTACATGTGCCAACTATGAATAGCCGTGGTCATTTTATATTTTAATCGACTTACCGTTATCAGTGAGGTCTTGAATTCATTTATCTAATTATTAAAACATATTAGTAAGCCACTCTGAAGTGTTTTGTAATTTTACTTTGAACAAATAGGCCACATACAACACATTGTATAAGAATTTCAGGTGACCTACCCATTTTGCCCCACGGTATATGCTATAAAATAGGCTACCCATTTTTCCCTAGGCCTGGGGTAAAATGGGTATCAAAACATGTCGTTAAAAAAAATTAATTATAAAATATTTATGAAGTAAAAATGTTTTTTTTACTTCACAGGTCTCTAGTAAAATATTACAATGTCAGGAAACAATGTTTAAAATTAAAATAAAAACGTTAATAAAGCTACACCATGCATCTGAACTCAAAAATTAGCTAAAACCTACCCATTTTACCCCACCTCACCCTACAATTACTCCTGTGGCCATCACGGATTTGAACTGTTCAACAGTCCTTGGACTAAGCTATCATCATAGAATCCCTTATGTGCTAACTTGACTCTTTTGCTTCGGAGGGCCTTCATCTTAGTGCAGTAGGTGCGCCCTGTCAACATTTCTGACGCCGACCAAGGGGAGCGTGCTGAAGTCTCTCCCTTACTCTTTTTCCTCACTACTCGAATCGTTGAAGTCTAGGGGCGGGTAATAATCTGAGAACAGGTGGGCTGTTGTTGCTCGCGTGGCGGATCGTGGCGTATGGCGAGGCACCAGTCCGCATCCAGCTTCGCAATTTCTTCCTCATTGGCCACACATACTTAATGTGTCTTTCTGAGGTGCTGATGCCTGTAATTCGTAGCATTGACCTTCAGTATCTTGTATGGTCCAAGGAAGTTGGTCTGAGTCTGAAATTTACAGGTTTCCTTGGTTGTCGAGAGGATGAATTCCTGACCTTCTCAACTAGGCCAGCCGGGAAAAATGGTCTACACGAGATCGGTGGGGAAGTTGTTCACGTTGCATAGTTTGTGCGAAATTCATGTGGTTTCCTAATCGTTCTCCACGACCATCGCAGCGTTTGATTCGCTGGGGTAGTAGCTTCGTAGCTACGCTGGGGTAGTGCAGGTTCGTTCCTGGCGGGGTTTCTACCCCATAACAGTTCATCGTCTGAGGGTCGAATATGGCCTCTTCTCCATGATGATATAGGTCACCACGGCCACGGTCATGTACAGCTTTGAGTCTGTATTTCATTTCTCCTTCTTTGGAAATTACTTGGTACGGCCGTTTGAAGGTTGGCGCTGATTTCCTGGCAAAGTCTTGTTCAGCGTTTGAGAGCACATTGTTGACCACTTTAACCATTGGTGTACTGGGCATCTTCGTGTTGTTTATTGAATGTTGCTGTGAGTTCGCCTGAGGATGGGACGGAGTGGTCTTACCTGTGGCAGATTCAGTTAGCTTTGAGTAGGGCTTCGAACTCTTTGGCAGTGAATGCTGAGCACTCCATTGTCTGTGATGACGAATTCTGGAGGTTCTACTTCATTGAGTATGTGCTGGGTGAATTTGGACGGTGCTGCTCTTATGGTGGCGTACCTGGTCGGGATCAACCACACCAATTTCGAGAAGTAGTCTATGGCGCTGAGGATGTATTGGTTCTTGAATGTGATTGAGGGCAAGGTTCCAATTAAATCCAGGCCCAGCATCTGTAGGGTCGTGATGGAATGACTGGCTGCAAGTTGCCGGCTTGTTTGCGCTGCGATGGTTTCGCCAGCTGACAATTCTCGCATGATTTGATATACAGTGTAGTGTCAACACCGTAGGCCAGTAAGTTATCTAGCCATCTGGATAAAAGTAGTGCATGCTTGTACACTCGACTACCAATGTGGTACTAGGATTATGGCCACAGCAAGTTATGAATTCCAACTTGTCGTATGGTACAGTCTATTTCACCGACTTCGATGCGTAGTGAAATACAACCTATTGGCTTAACTTCACCTCTTGCTACTTCCAATGATAGGTCTTGCCATGGCTGCAAAACACTATTCACTGGCATAAAACGTGTTTAAGTATTGTTTGGTTACTTCTACAAGTTCCATCGAGTTTTGCTGTGACAAGTGGCAATTTATGCACATTTCTAGCAATACAATTTACTGAAGACCGATTGACCGAATCTACGTTGGTTTGTAACAGACGTTCTTGCACAAATTACGCTCTGCAACACAGTCCTAGCAACTCAATCCTGATCCTCCAAATCTGAATGTGTGACCGCCCCAAAGGAGCCTTTCCAAAGACTACACCTGTGTGACTCCCTTTATGAAAGCGACAGTCTGTGTGTTCCCTTCCACCTCTTCTGGTATATTAGCACTTGCTTTTTTGAACATGTACAAGCTACAAAGAAACAAGATAGGAAGAATGGTGCCGTTGCCCACGAAAAAAAGTCAAAACACTGTATTGACTGGGAAAAAGCCCATCTACTACTCAAATTGAACTCCTACAATGAAGCATTCCACAGCAACTAAGAACCGTTACTATACAACACTTCAACGAATAGAACGTCCCCAACATTCATGATGCCTACTCAGGGTGTAACAAAGTGACCTCTGAACTCTCATCTCTACTCTCCAATAGCTTAAGTGCTCTCCTTAAAACGTCAACGAACAACCTCAATGAGAGGATAACACTGTCGCCACTCACTGCAGCAAGAGCATGTAGCGCCATATTAAAAAATCCTTGGTCTGTAGTCTGTTATACATAATCATATATGGTGTACTTGTTGTTGTACTTGTTGTTTTGAATCCTGTAAAAGGTGATCGATTACTACGTAATATTTATTACCGAAAATTCGCAGTTGAAGCAACTCGGACTGTGTTGCTTCTCCTTCATTTTAGTTTGTGCATAATTTGCGCTAAGAATTACCTAAGCTGTGGCGCTTTTTTTAGACATGGTATTCAAAGGCTGTGTGGATGCACTAGCAGCTGCAGTTGGCGGGTTTTTTGATTTTTCGGGTGTATGCGATAGGTTTCCCTTTTCAGGTGGTGGTAACTCGGTCCAGAGAAATTTCTTCATGGATGCCACTTCTCCAACAGCATTGGTCTTCAAACTTCTAACCTGCTTTCCGGTTAACCTTGTGTAGGTGTTGGTTATGGTGACCATGCGTCGTTCAAGCTTCGGCTCTTCTTGATGCTGCTGGGTTTGAGGCCTATTCAATGTAAGACTTAACTTTTTCTCTGCCTTATGTTGTTGGTTTTCTTTCTTTCTTTAGCTTACCTTTGCTTTCTAAATCAACGGTTTTATCAATAAGTTGACTGATCGCAGATTTTTGGCTAACAATGGTGTCGTCTAGAAAGTCTCCTACAATCAATGAAATTCAATCGGCTACTTCCATTTTTACTGGCGATTTTTCAAGCAAACTATCTTTAGCTTAATGTAACTTGGTATGGTTTAATCATCACGTTGTGTTTGCGTGGCTAAAAACTGTCATCAATAACCTGCAGTATAGTGACATTACCACCAATTGAAAACTGTACGAAAATACCGTGCTGCCATCTAGTGGCAGTGATGCGGTTAAACTTTTACAGCTTGCTTCCAGCTTGCTACCAAATTTTTGCTCTATAATTTTAGAGACTTTGGCGTGTTTGTTTCGTTAAAAGAAATGACGTTGTGCATTCCTGCGCTTGATGCAGGCAAGTGCCAGATAATACTAGATAGCGCTAGATGTTGCCAGATTCTGTACACCTTCAATCGGTGATAGTGCTACTCTAAAATGCAAAATGAAGTCTTGATTCCACTCTTCCCAATTTTCACAATTTGTTCCTGTTTTATTCCAATTTTGAGCTGCTCCTGTGAACCTCGTTTGTACATTTATCAGTTTCAAAGGTGCAGGTGTGTAGAATATGCCAGAACGCTAGAACGAGGTTTGCGGGAAATTTCAGAGGACTGTGGAAATTCACTAAAAAATGGCTTACCTACGTGATGAAAGGCTGCAGAAATTTGAAAATCTGGGAAAATTTTGTGGGAAATTTTGTCCAGTAAGAATTTCATGCACCCCTGCAAATGTGCTGTCCAATTTGCAGACATTTCTGCTATTTCGCTTGCTGAAACCGTATTCGTTTTGCCCTTGTCATTTGCCCTAGCAAGCGTAGCCTAGCTCTTATCCACAAAGTATTCTCTACTGACGAGCCCAAACGAGAGCGAAACAGTCTGTCTAGAGATCTTTGTGGGTGAGAGCTAATTGATATTCAATTTGCATGTAATGCGGTTCTATTATGTTGACCAGTGTAATTTCCTTAACCCACTATTTTCCGCATTATTAGCCGGCTCCACTAAAGTTCATAATATTGTCTATTGTAGACTGATGAACAGTGAGTGCCTTTGACTGGTGTTCGGAAAGCTTACATTGCGTTTTGGCTAGCATATTTATTACGATCATTAAATCAGTGTTTGGAGCTGTTAAAGGATCACTTCCTCCAGTTAACCAGTTCATTTGGTGTTACAGTTCTCCCCCCTTTTGAAATGGATCGGCGGATGGGTCATTTTAACAGTAATGAATTTTCGAACTTAAATATAACTGTTAGTATGACAGGCATGATGTTCCAAATGGAAAGAATAAATCGCAATCTTCTCTTGGTAGTTAGGAGAGTTTGTTGTTTCGCACCCGATGAACGGTTTGACTTTGTCCGTGTTTGCAGCCGAATCGGTCTATCTTAGCCCATTCACTTACAGCCTGAATGGTCCGACTTAGTTCTTTGCACTTCACTTTCACTTTTGGTGATGCAGTCTGTTTTGCAATCTTGCACTTTTGGAAGGTCGGCTTTTCGAATGGTGCTCTTGTCAGTTCGACATGGGCTTTTGGGTTAAACTTTGACTTTGCTCCTGTGATGTTGTGTTTAAGGCTGCACCGATACCAGCTTTACCGATCCGATTAAAAATTATGCCGACACCGATATCAAAAATTGTATCCCCAATTTTTCTTCAATGGTGTAGTTTTCTGTAAAAATACAATATTTACTAAAATAATATTTTTTTAAATAGTAACCCACAGTTAAAACATAGCTAGGAAGATGCTCAGTGATTTCCTGAGCAAAACGCCATGAACCGCATGCCATCATCTTGAACGGTTCCAGAGTTATCGATATTTCTGTGATAATTGCCGATCTGATACCCGTACTGCAAATATCGGCAACCGAACCGGAAAACATTATCAGTAACGGTGCAGCCTTGGTTGTGTTGTTATCCTGATGGTGGCCTGGTTCGGATTCTAGGTTTGTCGAAAGGGCTTGCACAGGTGGATGAGTCCGCTGTTGTGTGGTCAGTGCTTGACAGTTAGTCTGGACCTCATCTCTTTCGTTTGGTGCATGCCGATGTGCCTAGCAATCTGGAATTCTTGTAATGATGGCTCCATTACTTCTACACTGTGTTGATCACTATTGGACTCTTTGACATAATGCACTTCTTCAGTATGCTGGTTTATTGTAGACTATAACAACTACTTTTACGGTACGCACGCACTATAAACGCTATAACTACCTGACGTTCTCGCTCTGTCTTGACTGCCTTTTAGCTCGCTTCCTGCACGCCTCACGCGATCGCCGCTAGGTGCACTCGCGAGTTTATCATCTCCAGGCAGAACTACTGCATCACATTTCTCCCTACCCATCTTCACATTTGACCCTCCCCACTCGCAGGGAGAAATGGGATTAAAAGTAACAGGAGAGAAAAACAGAAATTTTGCTTGTTCTAGCTCGGCATTACCCTACTCCGATCTGCTCCAGGGGACGAGCAACTTTAAGGATTTATTCAACGCGAATAAATTTATTATTTTGGGAAAAACCGAATCGAACCTCCCAGCAAAGCGCTCACACGATTAGTGGAAAAATCACGTACTCATTTAAAACTACATTACTTAGTTATAAACCGCGCACTACTAGGTATCCCATATTCATATTTTTATTGGCCGCTTGGCTTTAAGACGTACTTTCCCCAATTGGGCCTCTCCATTGCAAACTCCAGCATGTCGAGCCTTGCCCTATTCCGGCGTAAATTCCCTACATTGCAAAAGAAACCTGTGATGAGCACAGCGGTCAGGGCCCCCCCAAAGGTAGCATACTGCAGTCATGAGTGAGATTGTCATGGCATTACATAGGCCCATATTCATATAACAAGGCAAGAACAAAAAACTAAAGTGTAAGGGATAACACTTTAAAAAAAAATCACGCATACAGCCTTACAATCGTTAACTAGATATCAATATTCACGCAATGGCTGCTGCCATGCCTGTTTAGTCACTCATAATTATTATACCGAAACCAGTCCAAAACAGTTACACTCTGTTCACACATGTTGAACCACTGGAACATCTATATGTTTCTTCAACATGTAAGAACACAAAATTTACAATGACGAACACTCAACAAGGCTAGTACCGTAAATCGTGGATTAAACGCCCATGGGCTTATGTAGTTAATTTGGCAAAAATAGGGGCTGGGCTTTAAATCAAGCATTATTAATCTTCTAATCTTTCTGGACATATATTACAGAAAATTCGAAGCTTTTGAACGATCTCTGAAAGACTAATTTTTACATCCTTTTAATTGCTGTGAAGAAGGGAGGAAGCTTAGGTGAGAGATGCCTTGTGCAGGTGCTAGGAGCTAAACGAAGAGTCCACTATTACTACAGGGAGGGTGAAGGGGCCAGCAAACATAGCAAGTAGTACTATCTTTATTCACATCATATAACTTTTAGGTAATTTTCGTAGAAAAACGACAATTCGAGGAGTGGGCTTTAACTCCACTATTTCATGATTTTGACTTTACAGCATTTTAGGGGATGGGCTTTAGCTTCGACTGGGCTTTTAATACACGATTTACGGTAAGCACACTTACAGCAGGGTTCCTTGGGGAAAAACTAAACTAGGGAAGTAGAGCAAAGAGAGCAAAAAAAAAAAAACATATCCCCAAGATTATAAAGCCTCGTTTATGCACACGCGAAGCAACAACGCGACGCGAAAGAAAAGGACCAACGTGCAACCAATGTTGCTTGTGCATAAACGCTAGGGACGGGTAAATCCGCTAGATGCTGCTGCATGCAAACAGTTAAACGCTAGCTGTATGCAAAATCAGAACCAGAAATTTATTACCATTAGTGGTTCTTTTACCTATACCCAAAATCCGTAAGTAATGTAATTAAAACCGAACTATGAACAAAATCCGTTAAAAAACATTACAAGTTTTCTAAGTTTCGATTAGTTTATTCTTTTATAGTTGTATTTGCGTTGTGCTAATCAGTGGCACACATTGATGCACAATTACTTAATGCTGAATGAATTGCTTTAACTTCCCAGACAGTACAAGCATTTCTCCCACCATTTCTATGCATTCTGTCGCATTGCAATACTTTTATCTTTCCTGGCTTTGTTTTAAACTTGTAGTGTCTCTCCGATTCGAGCTCCGATAGCTTCGTTAACGAGTTCGTAAGATTTGACCGCTCCCCTCCTAACCGCTGATTGGCTCTTTCATCATGACGTCACGCTCGTACGCATTGCCTGCTCCAAGCGAAGCGAAGGCGATAGATTTGAGTCTATCGCGTTCGCTTGGCTTTTCTGCGCGCGCTAACAGGCTTGCGAGGGTTTACGTGGTTGCTTCGCGCGTCATAAACTACACTTCTCTTGTGCATAACCAGGCTTAAGAGACCTCCATTAATAGTGGCCCACATTTTGGCCAACATTTTGCTGCACTCAGACCGGAAACCTATGTAATCACTATTAATTTCCAACTCTGCATTTCGTTCTGTCGCTTTGCCTATAGCCTTAGTTTAGTCCGTCGTTACCGATTGGTCTGTCCTTTTGTCATTCTACATCTTGGCTGGTGTTGACTGATCTCTAAGGTCAGTGTCGCCTGCACCAACCTGCAGTAACTGCCATTTCTACGTCTTCGTAGAACTGGGCCGGTGGCAGCGAGTTGGGCGCGGGTAGGTGAAAAACGTAAAATAAAAGCTCCTGCGAACACATCACAGCTGGTTGGAACCTGGTGTTGGTTGCTCCACATGGCCCTGCCCATCTGTGCATGCGCATGTAGTTGAATTGCTGCCCTGCTATCTAACGTTGGATTTCTGTTTCCATTTCTATATGCCTGCTGTCACCGATGTATCCCTTGCCGTAGCAGCCTTTTTCTAACCCCGTACGGTGCCCACATCGGTTTGCCGGACAGTCGCTGTGCTGGGCGTTTCGCTGATCAACCCTGTCCGAGGTAGTCGCAGATGAAGAAAATCGGTGGGCACACCCACAGCAGAATTTCTACCACCGGAATTCCGTGATGGTCTGACTCCATTGTTGGCGATCCGTGGCTTACCAGGAGTGAAGTGTTAAACAGCAGTTTCCACAATACGTTTACGGCCCGTGATGCTGTGCGTATCGGTCGGACAATGGAGCTCGGTCACGGCGCACACACTCCAGGCGCGCTAGACACTGTTTGCGTGGCAGCGGCACACCTATGAGAAAAAACATTTTCCTCGTTTTGTTTTCCTTGCAGTGTCTCTCCATTTGGCCTCCTCAGTTGGCCTCCATTGTTGGTGATCCGTGGCTTACCAGGAGTGAAGTGTTAAACAGCAGTTCCCACAATAGGTTTATGGCCCGTGATGCTGTGCGTATCGGTCAGCCAATGGAGCTCTATCACGGCGCACACACTCCAGGCGCGCTAGACACTGTTTGCGTGGAAGCGGCGCACCTATGAGAAAAAACATTTTCCTCGTTTTGTTTTCCTTGCAGTGTCTCTGCTGTTGTATCCGTGGATTCGCACATGTGATGATGTCAGGGTTCACAGTTTCTGGAAAGTCAGGGAAGGTCAGGGAAATAAAACAAGTCAGGGAAAGTCAGGGAAATTAGAAATATTTCAGGCAAAGTCAGGGAAATAAAAAATTAACTGCGTGTGGAATAAGTAATGCGCAGATGTGTAAAGTAAGAAAAATTTAATGAATCGCCAACAATTGCCAAATTGCTTGCTATTGATCTCAATCAGGTTGATAATTTGTTGTGTCTAAGTGGCATTGACATTGGGTGCACAGCTAAGAAATACCTGAGAAAAGTAAAAGCAAATGAGCTTACCAAATCAGAATTTTTTCTCCAGTGCAGAAGAATGCTAGTAGCAATGATTGCTCAGTTGAAGGGAAGAAGTCCTCTGAAGTACAGCCTAACACGTGGGCTTGCAGCTCTTGATCCAACTGTTATGTAACACGCCCAAACTTGGGAAGACCCACGCAAATAATTTGCTTGAAATAATGTATTCAGCTAGCCGCATCGACAATAACATTGGAAAAAAGGCCTAAGCGCAGTACTCAATGCTGTGCACCATCAAAGCATCTGTTAAAAAGGTAAGTTTCAGAATTTTTTCTTGAAAATGAAAAGTGGTGAAGTTGGACTGGATGTATTCTTTGCTAGCAGTGTGAGTTGTGATGACAAGTATGCTGAACTATGGCATGTTGTGAAATTGTGTTTGATCCTTTCATAAGGTTATCCTTCGGTGGAGAGTGGGTTCTCGATAAACAAATCCATCCTGGTTGGGAACTTAATGGAAGAAACTATTGTGAATCAGCGATGAATCAGAGATGTCTGTGATGTAATAGCAGAAGTTGGTGGTATCGTAATCCATCCACATAGATAGAAAATTACTGGCAAGTGTGCAGTCTTCACACAGACATTACAAGGAACATGTCAGTGAACTGAAACACAAGCTGAATAAAAAAGCCAAAGCTGTATCAGCAAAGAAACAAATAAATAACCAGTTTGAGTGCCTTGAAGACGACAGAAAGCGTATAAGAAAAATGGCCAATTGGAGGAAGAAGCACTTGAAAATGAGCTTCCTAAGCTTAAGAAACTGAAAAAAACAAAAAACACTTCAAGTGTTGAACTTGTTGTAAAATTGATTAAAAATATAACTTTTTGGCAGCTTTTATTTCCAAATCTTAAAAAACCATTAAATTTTTTTTCAAAAAGTGTTGCCATGTTTTTTTTTAATTATCTTTGGCTGATTTTGTGTTTAGTCAGGGAAATTCGACAATGTAGGTCAGAGAAAATCAAGGAAAGTTAGGGAAATGAAGGTAAAGATTTTAGTGTGAACCCTGGACGTTGTCCTACGTCTTTGGGACGTCCCACGCCTATATCCAGCCGTCTACTTCCTCCATCTCTTTGTCTACCGGGTGTCCTGTATTTCAAAGTTGGTTTTCTCCTCCGTGCCAGTGTCCGTCGTTCCCTTGGTCGGGCGCCACTTGTAATGATGCCTCCATTACTTTCACACTATGTTGCTCACTCTTGGACTCAGACATAGCGCACTTCTTCAATATGCTGGTTTATTGTAGACTATAACGACTACTTTTACAGTACGCTCGCACTTTACCAAACGCTATAACTGCCCGACTTCTCTCTCTGTCTTGACTGCCTTTTAGCTCGATTCCCACACGCGTTGCGCGATCGCCGCAAGGTGCACCCGCGAGTTTGTCATCTCCAGACAGAACTACCGCATCACATTCCTCGTACCCTAACCATCTTTACATCGTGAGGGTTTCATCACCAATTAACAGTTTCTTCTGTCTTGTAGCCATCCATTCTACCAGCTGCATGTGCACCCCATTGTCTTGCTATTATACTGTGCTGCCTTGTGCAATTCTTAGATGTGCCTTAACAGTTTACCCTGCCTCCAGTCGATGTTGGCTACATCTGCTAGTGGTATTTCAACTTCTCTTGTGATGGTGTTATTGCACTCTTTGTCTTCGTCTGAGAAGTCGAAGTTTTGTGTAGGGATCTTCGAACATGTGAGCGTCATGTGGGTCACGAGGTGGCTCGGGTCTCATTGACAGGCACCATTCGGCGTTGAGGCGTGCTATTTCCCCTTCATCGGCTCGTATGATGTCTTGTAGTTTCCTGACGTGTTGAGCTCGTAACTGTGTAAATCAATCATGCAAGTACTGTGTTGGGTCCAAGGAAGTCCAGTTGTCGGAGTAAAGGTCCTCGCTTCCTTGGCAGTTAAGAAGTTGGTAGTCGAACTTTCACATTCAGTCCTACTGGGTAGTCGGGACATGTTGAATGATGTTTTTGTTTTCATTCTTCAAGTCCTCCTGACATTTTACTCTCAAGGTTTGAGGATACAACTGCAAGTCTTTGATCAGCAGCGGGAATTTTTTGTGATCAACAATTGTATTTACTGTTGATAGAATTGGCGTGGCGCTGTTCGGATGTTGGAAAATTTCCTCTATGTTTACGTTTAGTGAAGCTTCGTTGTTCACAGCACCACCAAGCAGCACATTTGCAAAGCTGTTGTTTGGCGTTGACATGGCATCGTCACCTAGCATGTCATTGTCTAGTCCTAAAAGAGAATCATTATCATTGCCATTGTCATTATCACTACTTGAAATAATTTTGGGCTCTCTCGACCGAAAATACTGCAATTTTTAGATTGGTCTAGGAACGTCATCGTCTGTTAGTTAAGGGAGCTCTGTGTAGGACGATAATGCTGCGTGATCTTAATGTTATTTGTGTTTCAATTAGAAGTGCGACGATCATTATGCGATGCGTCGATTATTGAGTTCATTACACTGCTCTACAGATTTAGTTATTGCGATTTAGATTATTGTTACGTACAGTTATTATAGTTACTATTTAGTATTATTCGGATTTCTGTTTACCATTTACGATATTTGCGCATGGTTTTCAACAGCGATCGTTTGATGCTTGTCTGAATGGTCCTCCCCCGTTTTGGGTGGAGAATCACGTCCGACAAAATGGCGGACATTCTCTTTGCACGTGGTCTCCAAATTATTTTCTTGATTTGTTAGCTTATTTCCTATTCGGACGCCATTAAAATGTAATGAGTTAACACATTGGTGTTTGCTGAACATTTTTATATTTGCCAGGTTCGAGTAGTTAACAATCGTATCAAAAACCAAAACTGGCAAAAGGGGCCGGCAAGTTCCGAATGGTTCGGCTTTTCAAAGCAGTGTAATCAACACACCAAAACATTCGCCAAGTTAATCGCACCGCTTAATAGTTCGAAGGTTAAATGAAAACTAGAATGTTGCTGCTTTCGGTAGCAATGTTCAAGTTTTCATTTAACGTCCAAAGTATTATACGGTGCGATTAAGTTGGCTAATGTTTTGGTGTGATATCACTCCTTTGAAGGGCCGAACCATTCGGAACTTGGCGGCCCCTTTTATCAGTTTTGGTTTTTGATATGATATTAGTCCTTTTATTTAAAATTGTGTGTTAAGACTCAACTCCACTACTGTGTAGATCTATAGTAACGTGGCGCGTCAACAAGAAATTGGTTTTCAACACTTTGCTACTACCTTTTGCCTAGAGGCCGAACCATTCTCAACATAGTCACGTCTTTATAGGTTTTTGGTGTGTTGATATTACTCCATTGAAGGGCTGAACCACTCTCAACTTGGTGGCCTCTTCACCAGTTTTTGGCTGTTTATTTTACTATGATTTTACATTTGGTTTATTTTTCGTGAATTGGACGTGAATACAATTCTTTGGCAACGTTTTGAATTTATCGTGCTACACTAGTGTGTGTCTAGGCACGCACGTCAGTATACACGTTGTCATTGTCCGAACTTTGGCCGTCCAATGAAAGACGATGGCGACAATACTAAAAATGGTTATAACAATATTTTGGTACTTACGCGCCATCCCACGCCATCCCCGTTACACCTCCAGGCTTCAAACCATAAAAGGTAAGCAGTTCGTATCGTACTGCAGCCATTCATTCAATTTCATAGCTGGAAGCCTTCCCGTTATCTCTGTATCAATGAATAATCACCCTATGGAAATTAACTTGGGGATGAGCCGACTAGAATTAGCTAGCAAGCTAGCTAGTAGCTAGTTCACATTTGCAACGTTATTGAGGGCCAGAATATGCATTGAAAGCAGCTTAGCTGGCTTTCCTACACGAGTTAATTTTGTCAGGTGGGTCATTGCTCTTGATTTCAACACATTTTAACCGTTTGTACCGCATTATTATTCTTATCCAAGTACCTGAAATGTGCTGAACTCTACTCAGGATATAAGACACTGACGCTATGGCGTCGCGCTACAATGGTTTACAACCTTGACAATTGAATTGATGCGATGTTTGTTGTGATGATTGTTGCCTAACGTGGCTCGACACACTAGCGTGTGTCTAGATTTTTCTCAATTGCAACAAGCCTTGCTGCTGGCCCTCAATGTTTTACCTATTTCGCCCTTGCTGTAAGAGAGTGCCGCATTGCGCGCGTGGTGGCGCTGGTACACCGCTGACGTTTGTCCCTAGACCTGCATCGCACGGACACACTGTAATGGAGCTTCTTTACAAAACCTGCATTATATTGAGCCTCGTCATCACTGAAACCTAAAAATTCTACTTTCGAACTTGAATCGGCAACATATTTGGTAAAAAACTCAACATTTTCAGCCGAAACGTGCAGAGACGAAGCTCCTGATTCAGATGCCGCGATCTTGAATCGCCTTGCAGAAGTACTGCTGGGCGAGTCTTACTTTGAGACAGTAGGGTAAAATACGATATTAAGTCAGCTACATAGTCCCAGCTTCCAGGCATGCATGCTTCCATGCACCCATGCTTCCAGGCATGCATGCTTCCATGCACCCATGCTTCCAGGTATCCCTGCTTCCAGGCATCCATGCTTCCATGCAGCTATGCTTCCAGGTATCCCTGCTTCAGGCATCCCTGCTTCCAGGCATCCATGCTTCCAGACATCCATGCACCTATGCTTCCATGCACCCATGATTCCATGCACCCATGATTCCATGCACCCATGTTTCAATGCATCCATGCTTCCAAACATCCATTCATCCATACACCCACGCATCCATGGTTAATCTGGAGGAGGGTTTTGTTACCTTTTTTTCGTTTTCATCAATCTGGAGGAGGGTGGAAAAGTACGTTTTGCCAACAGACAAACACCCCCTAAAGCCCACGTCCCACATGTGGAAAATTCGTCGATCTGGATGGAGGGAGGGGTCCCATGCGCATCACATCACAAACACCCCCCCCTCCCCACTTCCGGTCACATGATCAAATTGGGGGTAATGACGTCACTTCCGGTCATGTGATCAAAGGGGGTGTCACTTTCGGTTTTTTGTTGATCTGGAGGAGGGTGTAAAAGAGCCTTTTACTACCTTTATTATTCGTTTTCGTCGATCTGGATGAAGGGTGTTTTTTTTGTTACCTCCTATGACGTCACTTCCGGTCACTTCTGGTGGGTGGGGCTCCCGTCGGTCTGGAGGAGAGCGCCTTTTACAACCTTTTTGTTCGTTTTCCTCCATCTGGAGGATGCCGATCTGGAGGAGGGTGGGAAAGCGTGTTTGCATACCTTTTCGTTGATCTGGAGGAGGGTTCATTCGCAATTTTTTCCGCATATTTTTTTGACACACCCAGGAAAGGAAGGGAATCGTGGGAACATGAAAAATTGTCTTCTTTATATAATAAAAGGAACGAAAAGTTTTCTTTCGACAAAAAGAAAATGAATTCAAAATCATCGTTTACGTGTACGTATTGTGGAAATGTCTACGCAACTCGACAGGAATTGATCCATCATCTTCTCAACCATCGATCCGATCTTCGTCCTGAGTGTTTCCTCTTCGAAAACGAGTTGAAAGATATTGAAGGAGAGTTAACTTGCAGTTTGGTGCATGATGATACGCACCGAAGTTATTTCCGTGAAATTGAATATCTCGATCCATCTCTATCACTCAATCTACTACATTGTCCGCTCAAATTTCTTGTTACGCCTTGCTTGGATTAACTGACCAATTGTAAATTTCAACTGTGTTTGGAGGCAGATTTTAGCAGGGATTCCAACACCGTGCGAGCCTATTTCTTGTCCCTCTATACAGCCATTTACGACGAATCTGACGTGTCAAAAATCTTGGAGGATCTTGCAAAAAAATACAACTGTCTGTCGAAACTTTCGACGAAAAAGGTAGTGGTTGGCGCTTGAAAGTTCGGGGTATAACTGTAAAAGTGGCAAAAATCGATCCTTTCCGGCCTAGTTCTTTCTTACCCTTGCCGAATGCATTACGCAAGAAAAGCAGAGTTATAGTGAATGTGGGTAATTCTGATGAAAAGTGCTTTCTGTATTCAGTTTTAGCCGCTAAAATGAAGTGCTCTGAAACCGAGGTTAAATATTACGAACCATTTTTGAATACTGTAGACCATTCCATGTTGACGTTCCCCGTGAGTCTACGCCAAAGTGATTCATTCGAACGAGTCGACAATTTGTCCATTAACATAATTTCGTACAAGGGGTCGATAGGGTTACGCCCAGTGAGAATGAACAAAAGCATGGAAGGAGAAGTAATTGACTTGTTACTAATAGCCGACGAAAAAGAAAATACTCATTACTGCGCCATCGTTGATATTGATAGGGTACTTAGATTTTGAGGTGTTGGAACTAACAGGAAATTTTACTGCCGCAACTGCTTCACGGCTTTTGGTAAAGAACAATACATGATGGCGCCTACCAGTAAATGTGTGAGATTGCATAGGGCGCAAGTACTCACTTTCTTACCCCCTGGCAATAACACGTTAAAATTCCGACACTATGACAGATGCAATCCTCACCATTGGGTAATTTATGCAGATTTCGAATGTATGCTCAGACCCGTGCAAACTAGTAGCACCAATCCATCCTCAAGTTCGTCTACTAAAGTCAGTTTGCATTTACCTAGTAGTTTTGGCTACGTTCTTGTTGGTCCAGAAAATGAAATCGTTAGTCAAAGATACTACCTCGGTGAGGATGCGGTGGATAAGTTTTACGAATGTATGAATAGCGAAATTCAAAAGTTTGCCACGATTATGGTACGACCAAAACATTTGATGATGACTGCCAACGATGAAATTTGGTTCTCGAAAACTGATACTTGCTACTACTGCGGCAAAGTCATCATTTCCGATAAAGTTAGAGATCATTGCCACTTCACGGGAAAGTTCCGAGGTGCTTCTCACGTAATATGCAATCTAGAGGCTAGGAGAATAAATACTATCCCAGTCGTCTTCCATAACTTAGAAGGCTACGATATGCATCTTCTGATTTCTGCGACGGAAAACTTCCCTTCGGGAGTGGACGTTCTTGCTAGAAACACCGAGCGTTTCATGAGTATGGCCATTACACGATACTTTTCCTTCGGTAGGGCGGATAAGGACGTTTCAGTAAGGTTGCGGTTTTTGGACAGTTATAGTTTCCTATCGTCCTCGCTCGAAACTTTGACTAAAAAACACAAGAAAGATTGACCCTTCATCATCTTAAAAACTACTCTCGATTCGGTCGACTGGTTCGAGCCAGGAGCGACAAAGGAGGAAATCTTGGATTTAATGACGCAAAAAAGCCATTACCTGTACGAGTTCGTGCAGTCTATGGATGTGTTTGAAAACCAGAGATTACCTCCTAAAGTGGCGTTCTTCTCCTCTCTACGAGCTGAAGGCATCACCGACGGCGATTACGATCACGCTACCTCAGTTTGGAATTTGCTGAAGAAGAAGGTTTCTTTTGCCAAAACATATTAACCTGATAATTTTAGCATAATTTTAGCATAATTTTAGCATTAACCTGATAATTTTAGGATATTAACCTGATAATTTTAGGTTCTTCGCACCACGTCATCTCTGGAATTTGGACTTTTGCTTTTGCGACTCAGCATGGATACGACTGAAGACGCTCACGACGCCCCTGCGGCCCCACTCTAACTTCAGATGCTGCGCTCCAACCTGCTCTCCAGCCTTCCCTTCGCGACCACTGGCCGACCGGTCATGACCGGGGCGGTTATGTCGCGAATGGAGAAGAGGGCTCGCCGCTCCAAGATGGTCAACGCACCCCACCTCCACCCGAACTCGCAGCCATCGAGGAAGACCTCCGGCTAGCCAAGGCGCTCGTCCGTAAAGCAAAAAGAAAATTACAAGACGCTTCGTCTCTCCGGGGTATTTCCAACGCTAACTCTGCCATCGACCTTTCATCGAAATCGTCCCGCCATGACTACAGTGGGACTCGCAGCGAGGCTCACATTCTAGCCGACTCGGTATTCCGCCAACACGCAAGATCGCATCCTGCCCGCTCCCCTCTTGCACCTCATCGACGAAGAGAGCTGACACTCGAGACTGGGTCGCTTCAACGACAAGCCACAACAGCCGGAAACGCCAGTCGCCTGCCCCGCCACCTAGTGCCAAGCAGTGCAGACTAGCGCCGTCACCAGCCTTAGCGACACCTGCTTTCACGACTGATGCTTTCATGTCAAAGGAAGTCGCGACTCCGTCCACTCCTGCCAAGCACATCCAGTTTACCGATGACAACACGGAAGACCCTACCATCCCCCTTGCATCTCTACCGAAGACAGTAGAAGAAACGGTCCCTGACTGCTTTCTGTACAAACCATCAGTCTGCAGACGCGCCAGTCATCAACCGTGGTCTCAAGACAGGCTTTGGATTCGCCCTTCGCGACAAAGATGCCAAGCCACGCAGCCTCTTAGGACAGTCGACGACGCTTCTCACCTGCCTCCTCCAGAACGGCGGCATCCTGCTGGGCAAAGGCGAACCTCTACAACTTGACACTGAACCGCCTGCTCCTCGCTCCGGCCACGAAACAAGTTTCTTCCGGACCTTTGGCGATGGTTCGACAAACCCAAGGAATTTCGACACTTACCCGGAGTGTGAGTTTCTCTGCAGCAAATTCAAATTAGACTTCGGCTCTGCACTCTCCATCCCGAAACGCATCGAGGTTCCCTCCTTCATCCTTTTTGACAATGACAAGTGCCTTCACATGAGCCTTCGCGCCGCCTCACAAGCCGATGGTTTGGTGTTGGAACTAACAGGAAATTCAGCAGTCAATGCTTTGTGCGAAAAGATAACTGAAGACGCTAGCCCAGAAGAAATCCGCAACCTTTCATCTCTCACTACACAGCTCTTCCAGAAGGCAAGCTTCGCCACATATCATTCTCTTAACTGGGCAACACGAGCCTTATTTAACAACACGCTCCTGCTATGTGAAGCCGCCCTCAGGACAGCTAACAACTTAAACGAATCAACCAGGCACCGCCTCCGGAACCAGCCGCTTCACGAGTCGGACACTCTCTTCCGGGGTTTAATCCC
This sequence comes from Lithobius niger, assembly GCA_023313725.1. Classification (NCBI taxonomy): domain Eukaryota; kingdom Metazoa; phylum Arthropoda; class Chilopoda; order Lithobiomorpha; family Lithobiidae; genus Lithobius; species Lithobius niger. Next base: position 86,824 of record JAHWFP010212775.1, on the reverse strand, counting down.
ATCCCTGGCACCCCACCTTGACATATCACGAAAACCTAAGTCCTTTCGTCAAGACAAGTCTTCCTTTCATCCGAACAAGTCCAAATATCGGACTCCATCAGAAGATTGGAACAATCCATCCAACCCTGCAAAGTCACCATGTAATGACAACCCGAACAACCAAAAGAACCAGTCCTTTCGGCCTGACCAATGCGGACGCTCCCGCAATAACCAAAGAACACAACAAAAGCGGACCGCAACTCCCGACCGCCGCAGCCGATACTCATCCCCCGACGGCCGCAGCTCCCAACGAAAAATCTTGATTACCTCAAGCTCTCCCGCCTCCCGGTCGGCGCAAGAGTCCGCCACTTCTACTTGGCATGGAAGAAAATAACCCACAATTCCGAAATCCTGTCAATAATCAGGAAAGGCTTTCGTCCATCGTTCCTTTCGCCACCTCCACTTGCGAATTCCCCCCATGGGGCTTCACATCACCTGTCACCGATCCCCTTTCTGCCGAAATCAATCTCCTTGTCGTGGAAGGAGCAATCATCCAACGCCACAACCCGGGACCGGGCTTCTACAGCACCATCTTCACCCGGCCAAAGAAGATAGGAGGCTTGCGACTAATTTTCAACATGAAACCACTGAACCAATACATCCACAATCCGCACTTCAAAATGGAAATGTTGGAAACTATCCGCCAATCCTTCAGACAACACGACTGGACTATCTCCCTAGACCTAAAGTATGCTTACCTACACGTACCTCTCCACCCATCCTCGACAAAATATTTCCGCTTCATCTACAACAACCAGGTCTTCGAATTCCACTGTCTACCCTTTGGCTTGAACGCTGCACCAAGAATTTTCACCATGGTTTTAAAACCAATCCTCGGCTACCTACATCAAAATCAGATCAAGGCCAGTGCATACCTAGACAACTGGGCTCTCCACGATCACGACCTTACCCGCCTCCAGCGAAACAGGGACAAGACAACCCTAGTCCCGAATCAACTGGGTTTCGGCGTAAACCAAAACAAGTCGCGCCTCTCACTCCCCAGAACCTCTTCACGTTCCTAGGCGCCTCATTCAATCTGTCATCGGCCACAATCTCTCCATCTCTCGAAAGAGTACAAGACCTCCTTCATCACATTTGCCTCTTCCCCGCCAAACGACCTTCTCCCTTCGATATTTAAACTCCCTCATCAGGAAAATGGATTCCATGGCGAACCTGATTCCGTACGGTCGTTGGATGACAAGACCTGTCCACCATCACAGAATCGACCATTGGTCAAGCCCTCTCCTCAACCCAGACCAACAGTTCCCCTTTCACGAAGACTTCCCTTGAGACAGCCTCCTCTGGTGGTCAGACGTGACGAACCTAACCAGGTCAACACCACTTCACGAACCAACCCCCAATCAACTCATCTTTACAGATGCATCGAATCACGGCTAGGGAGCCCATATGAACAATCTGGAAACATCGGGTTCCTGGGTAGAAGACAAAGGCCACCACATCAACTTCCTCGAACTTCGAGCAATCCAGCTGGCACTGCAGCACTTCCTGCCACACATCAAAAACCAAATCATTTAAGTTCAAGCAGACAACACCACAGCCCTGGCCTACATACGGAAAGAAGGAGGAACCAAATCCAGGCTACTTCAAAACCTGACCTCCGAAATCCTCAACCTTTGCATCACAAACAACATCACTCTGCTTCCCCTTCACATTCCAGTGAACAGGAACGTCATAGCATACTTGCTATCTCGCCGCTCACCCCCAACAGAAGAATGATGCTTCAAGAATTCCATCTGAGAATATCTCCTCACGATATGGGGAACACCCATGATAGACCTATTTGCCACGAAGCACAATGACAGACTTCCCCATTACATCAACCCGATGCCGGACGATCAAGCAATAGCATACGACGCATTGACATACCCATGGCACAACCTATACGCCTACCTATTCCCACCATTCAAACTCCTTCCGCAAGTTGTACAAAAAGCCGAGGAAAGCCAAAGCCTATTCCTTCTCATAGCCTCCCTTTGGCCATCAGCAGCATGGTTTCCACACCTGTCTCTTCTTGTTGACTCCCCAAGAAGCCTTCCTCTTCAGCCGGATCATCTGTCACAGCAAAAGGGCACGAAATTACACTCAAACTTAGCAAACCTAAACCTTCACGAGTGGCTACTATCATCAAACTCCTTAAAAAGGCAGGAATTTATAAAGACGATGCCTTCCGAATCGCCTCGACAGCCACAAGAAACTCAACAAACAAAATGTACGACAGCCACTGGTCCAAATGGTTTCATTGGTGTCACGCAAGGGAAATTAATCCAATCAATCCCTCTCTTCCAGAATTACTAAGATTCTTTACTGACCTTTGCGACATCGAAAAACTCAATGGCTCAACGATCCTGGTCTACCGCTCAGCCCTAAATTCTGTCTTCAAAGCAGCAGACAAAACCGAGGTCTCGAAGACTATCGGATCTCATCACTTCTCCACTCATTCGAAAATGACCGCCCTTCAACAAGAAGACTCGTCGCCGACTGGGACTTATCAATCGTGCTTCAATCCCTAATCGAAGCCCCTTACGAACCAATGCAAGACTGTTCTCTACACCTCCTAACCACGAAAACCGTCTTCCTGGTCACAATGGCAGCGAGCGCCCGCTGTTCTGAAATCCAAGCACTTTCCGCAGACCCAGCTTTCTGCATTTTCGGGCCAAACTTCACGTCTGTGACACTTTACTCTAGATCAGATTTCCGAGCAAAAACTCAAAAACCATCTGAACTACCGCCAATCACGTTCCCAGCCCTCTCCAATTTAACAGGAGACGAACCTGAACGTCTACTCTGCCCAATCCGTGCACTCCGGTTCTACCTCACTCGCACCCAACATGAAGACATCCGCAGAGACAGAAACCAACTCTTCATCCCAGTGGATCTCCAAACAGGTGAAACTTCGTCAGCAAAGATCTCCCGCTGGATCAAGAAAACCATCGACGCCGCTTACGACAAGGCAAACCTGAGCAGGGAAAGAGCGACGGCACATGAGGTCAGAGCAATTTCCACGTCATGGGCACACCATAACGCCGTCCCACTAGAAGAGATTCTGCAGGCTGCTTCCTGGCGACACTCCACGATATTCACCTCCCACTACCTGAGGAACATGTCAAGAGAAGAAGGACTACACCGGCTGGGACCAATTGTCGCAGCCAGAACTGTGGTCAAGCCCCCTTAAGCACACTCAGAACAAAGCAGAAGCAAGCCATTCCAGATGGAAGCAAGCCACCCATAGAAGGAAACAAGCCATCCATAGAAGGAAGCAAGAACCCATAAAACAAACGGTCCTTTTCAGGGCCACCAGACCCTACGAAAGAGACCCAAATTCCTGTTCCATCACCACATGTTCTGAATAGAGTGCGAAATTTTTTGGGGAAACCTGCTTGCATCCCGAGTTGCCCCGTCAGATCGGTGCCCGCCACCAGGTTTGACGAGGTCAGCTGATAATGCTAAAATTATCAGGTTAATATGTTTTGGCAAAAGAAAGAACATTTTGCCGGCCCCCAGCCTGGCCGGCTAAAAATGGTTTCTTTTGCCTAAAACATACTTAACCAAGGGCCCACCTTACCTCCCCTCTCGAGTCACCTCCTGACAGATTGAGAGGAAAATGAATGCTGACATCAGCCATGATGCCGCTTTATATAGAGGAGGACTGCGCTGCGCAATTGCAGTGGGAGCATGCAAGCAGGCGGATACACGCAACCGAAAAACCTCCAAGGAACATTCCATTGAGGACAATGTAATGCTAAAATTATCAGGTTAAGTATGTTTTAGGCAAAAGAAACCATTTTTAGCTGGCCAGGCTGGGGGCCAGCAAAATGTTCTTTTAAATATCATCTCGTATATCAGATGATCGACGTGTATCTTCTAGCCGACATTTTTCAGACTTTCAGGAAAACTTGTTTGGTCAATGACGGCATAGATCCTTGCTACTACTTGTCCACACCAGGATTTAGTTGGGCTGCCGCGTTGAAAAGCGAAAGCTGAACTAGAACTGTTTACGCACGGAGGTAAGCATAACTTTATAACTTCCGGTATCAGGGGTGGAACAACTTTTCTATCGAAAAGACACTCGATCTCCAACAACAAAAACCTATCAGACACCTACGACGAGAATCTACCTAGTATATATCTAGTAGATTTGGATGCCAACAACTTATACGGAATAGCCATGACGGAATTGCTTCTGTATGATCGATTTGGCTGGCTGATGAGGAAAGAAATTCTCGAATTTTGCTTGGCATCGGTTGAAAAAGATTCGGAATACGGCTATGTATTGCAAGTGGACTTGGACTATCCATCTGAGTTACACGATGATCACTATGACTACCCTTTAGCGCTGGAAGAGTTTAAAATAATGCCAAAACTTGTGTCTCCCTTAATGAAAGAAATAGCACGAAACAAGAAGATCGTTTCTACTTCCAAACTAACGACTAACCTGCTTCCGAAGAAAAACTACGTAGTTCATTACAGGAATTTGCAATTCTAACTTGAAACGTGGTTTAATTCTGAAAGGCTTCTGCAGACTTCTAAAATTTCGTCAGAAGCAATGGCTAAAATCCTACATAGACTTTAACACCGAGAAGCACCAACTTGCAACGACGACGTTCGAAAAAGATTTTATCAAACTGAAAAATAATTCGGTATTTGGAAAAGCGATGGAAAACAAATCGGAGCGTTTATCCGTAAAGTTGACCACTGATCCAAAAAAAATCTATCAAGTACAGCATTCTGCCACAGGATTCGTTCAAAATCCTCAACAAAAATCTCATACAGGTAAACTTATAGCTTCGTAACGTCGAGTGCGACTTACCAACTTACTCCGGTTTCTGCATTCTCAAACTTTCCAAGCTTACGATGTACGAATTTCACTACGAGTTCATGCATCCAAAATACGGAGACCGCAGGCGTTTACTTTTCACAGACACCGACAGTCTGTTCTATGAAGTAGAGACGGACGATTTTTATCGGGATATAGAAACTGACCTAGATAGATTCGACACTAGCAATTACGATCCATCGCATCCTCTATACAGCGTTAAAAACAAACAAGTCCTGGGGAAAGGGAAAGATGAGACGGCCGGCATCCCGGTGAAAGAATTTGTAGGGTTGAAAGCAAAAATGTATTCTTTTTTAGTCGGGGAAGACAGCATTAGAAAGGCTAAAGGGATTAGTAAAGCGTTTATCCAAAAAAGCCTCAGCCACAAAGACTACAAAAGAGCACTACCAACGCCGCAAGCCACATGGTTGAGAATTCGAAGTAAAGATCATCAAATCGCCAAGGTTGAAATTTCAAAATCATCGATACCCTGCGACGATAAGAGATTCGTGTTGGACGATGGAATAAACACGTTAGCGCACAGTCGGTCACTATAGAACTGGCATACCGCACGATTTTGTAGGTGATATAATTGATCCAATGGAGGACGAAGAAGCCGAAGAGCATGCTTCTCTGGTGAAAGATGAGGAAGAAGCATCAGCCGGTGAAATAACAAAACGAAGCGAAGAAGAAAAAATAGTAGCTAATAGGAGGAAAAGAGCCGCTGTTTTTCGTAAGAAATGTGCGACAGAAACTGTCGAACAGAAAAAAGCTAGGTTGGAGAAAATGGCCGTCGGTATTGCTAGGAAATGTGCGACAGAAACTGTTGAACAAAGAAAAGCTAGGTTGGAGAAAAAGTAAGCTGCTAAAATAAGAAGAAAATTGATGTAATAAAATAAAGACGTGATAACCTTGACAAAAATATAGCATCTTCTAACAACCTCAATAGTATAATTTTTTTGGGACCCACTGGATGATGAATTTTATTTTATATGGGTCTAAATAAAAGCGGTAAAAAATATCCGTACCGATTTTATTTAGACCCATATTAGGGTAGGAAGTCGGGGTTGAAGGCTTAAACTGCTAATGTTATCGGTCCAACTGTTAAATTTTGAATCGTATCACTTCCACCTGACAAAGTAGAGCATTTTCCCATCTTTTCCTTTTTTCTTGCGTAGTATTTTTTCTACTAAAAATAAGTCCGGAATGAATGTTTTTTGAATTTCGAGTTCGTAGAAGCCCCCGAGAATAGGTTCACCCGATTCATTTTTTAAAAGATAAGTTACCGGTTCAGTTTTTTGCACTTTGCGAATCGTGGCCACTTCGTTGGTAAAATGTTGGGATACCCTTTATCGAAAAATTTTTTGACTTTAGAAATTCTGACTTTATCTCCTACGACAAACTTTGGTTTTTTAGACGGTCCTTTAGGTTTTGCACGTCTCAGCAACCATTCGTGCTGCCTGGTTCCTTCCCTTGGTTTTTACTTCGTAGCAGAATGGACGGTGTCGTTGTAGTTGGAAACTAACTCGTCAATAATATCTACCCATTTATAATTTCTCCGCCCAGTGAATCTTTTCCACATCCGAGTTTTCAGGGTTCTGTTGAATCGTTCTACCACGCTAGCTTTCTTCTCCGAGTGCGTAGAGTACATGTTGATGTTGTGAAGCTAAAGGAGTGGTTTGAAGTCTTTATTGTAGTACTCGCTACCTAAATTGACTTGTAAATTTTTAGGGGGTATCGCTCCTACGAGTATTTTCTTGAAAGGTTCGGTAACGTCTATACCGGATTTAGATTTAAGAGGAATAGCCCAACCAAACTTCGACATGACGTTAATGCAGGTTAGTAGGTAGTTAAACCCTTTATTAAGGTTAGCGTAAGGTATCATTTTGACCAAGTCAGCTTGCCATAGATTGTTCAGACCCAGTACAATCACTTTCCGTCTCGGAAAATTTTTTCGTGTTGGTTTGTGAACTTTTACGAGTTGATCCATTTTTTTTTATTTCCCATTCCGAACCTTAGTTTCGTTTTCATGATCTTCTTAATGATCGAAGCGGCTATTTTTTCCCGCCACGTTAGAGAAGGATCGTCTCTCACTCTTTGAGCTTTGAAAGCGAGAACTTCATCGGCGACGTGCCGATCTTTCAAATCCGAGCTCTCAGAGTAAGCTACATCATGTTCTTTGCACTCTTCGTCTGGTTTATTAATTCCAGGATCTTCTCGAGCCAATCTTTTTTCCAGTTTGATTCCCGGACCGCAGTATTGGTAGCCGGGCAAATGCAGTTCGAGCGGTAATGTAGTTATGATTTTGTTTGATTCCTTTTGTTTTATGATCCAGATTTGATAAAGGAAGCTCTCTTCGTCCCGCACACCTCGCATAATACGACTTGCATCTGCCTGTTATATTTTGCCGTTATAATAACAGAGGGCTTGGGGCAGTTATGTTTACATTTGACGCAATACCTCATATTAATATTTTTTGATTCCATGGTTCTTTGTTTTATATACGATTTTTTTAACGTAAACCTAAATTCTGATAAGCTACCCTTTTTTCTTGAGCAGTTATGATTTGTCTTTGCTGCATTTCTGATAAAATTTCGACCATCTCGTTTTTATGTCCGTCGTGCCCAGCCAGAGCAGATTTATACAAAAGCCTGAGTTGCTTTATCAAGTCCTTGGAATCGTCGTAATATTTGTAATCGACCCTGTTGGAATAACCCACATTTTTAACCGTACCTGTCCCTTCTCTCTTAGATTTAATGTCTTCCCAAATCGGAGCGATAATAGACTAGTACTTAGCACTACGACTGGATTTGGGTTTAAGAATATCTGGGTCGTCGTTGTGATAAATTGAGTTAGTACTTTTTAACATGTTTGCGTAAGATGCTTTAACATCTGGCACATAGGAAGTTTCTTTCAAATCTTTATGAACTAGCAAACTCCAAAGTCCGCGTCTTCCCAAATACTGTTCCCTCAGCCATCATGTCATTCTTAAAAATTTAAACCAATTTATTACCGAAGGTCAGCTTGCCTTTTTTCTTGTCATATTGTAACCCCAACACTGGGTCAGTTTCCTTCGGATTTTCAAAAAACTTTATCAAGAAAAATTTAGCAGTTTCTCCAATTACCTGGCCAGGTAACAAATATCGAGGGACCTTAGAGTGACTATGTTAGGGAGTTGCAGTGGGGTAGAAATGCGTCCATGTTGTACCGCAGGATATGAAGGGGTCACTTTGGAACCGGCGCTCGTAGAGGCATATTCGGTTTTGGTCTCAGGAGGAATTCGCATTATAGGTGCTAGAGCCGGACTTGAATATTTGGCGAGGCTGTAATCGAGAGGGGTCGACAATTGCTTCTCATTAGGAGTAACGGCTAGGGAAGGGAACGGTGATGGTGATAAACCCAATGCTTCGTAGTCATCCTCGTCACTTTCTTCCTCCTTGTAAACTTTAATAGTGGTAGTTTGCATGGCTAGAGTCTTTTTAATCGGGATAGTTTACGTGGCTAGAGTGTTTTTAATCGACGTAGTTTGCGTGGATACACCGAGGACCAGTATCGATTTCAGGGTGCTTACTACCAGTTTAAAAAATTATTGTAGCAATTCTTCTTGCTCTCTCTCCCCCAAACGGCGATTTAGGAACTTCTTAGTTAAACGTCTTTTGAATTTTGCGATTTCTCGTTTCGTCTCTATTCTTTTGTTTTAAAGGTAAAAACGACCGTTTGTATCTCCCTTCTTGTAACGTTTTGTTAATAGATAAAAACCCGTAAGTAAAGCTTTATCCAACATGTTCTACATAACGTTTTAAAGTCCGAAAATTCCATGCCGGGATCAACGTGATTTTCGTAAATGTGTTTCAAATTTAACTCATCCACGGGAAAAAGGATTAATAAATTTGCGTTGTTTCTAACTACTTGTTTTCGAATTCTCGAGTACGACTGACTGCAATAAAAAATCGGCATTTGAATGACGTCCTTGAGTGAAATAACGTTCGATGTTTTTTTTTTGTTTGTCCAAAAGGCAATCGTCAAAAAGAAACAAGTTTCGAAAATTCGAGTCCAGTTCTTCAGGCGGATTTAAATCAATATGAGAATCGTGAAAAAATGCTACGTTCCGTCCTATTTTTCCCTCAATTTTGGCAAATATAGACTGCAAAGCTTTGTATTTTGATTGACATAAAGTTTTACTGTAAATAAATAACCTGTCATAGTCGAGCCATCTTTCGTTAGAGATGAAATTAAACAGCTAGTTAGTTTTTCCACAACTTGCGGGCCCTATAATTAAACATCTGATATTCGAAGGTAAGAACGGATGATTTTTAGGTTCTAACTTGGGTACGAAAAAGTCATAGTTTATAATTTCCATCGCATTTTTTTTATTTACGTATTTTTTTGTTTACGGAGATCAGGGCCGGGCCAAGGCCAGCGAATCTGGAGGGGCAAAGCATAATTTGACGCCCCCTGTCAGGTTTGTGCCCCCCTCCCCCAGTAACTTATACTCTTAAAAAAAATGATGACTTATTTGAATGGGTGCCAGACAGTTCGAACCAGAACCAGAAAATTCAGTCTCAGCAAAAAGTTTGGTACCAAAGTAAAAAAAAAGGATACATCTGCGACATTTTGGTCCCAATCCCAAGTTATGTCGTCTTAAGCTTAGAAATGTTGGTGACATTTGATGCAATATAGATTTAAGACCACACCCAAAGTTTCACTCTTCAAGTCCGGCAGTGAGTTTCCGGCAGTTTTGACTGGCATGGTTTTAGGATGTTTATAGTTCCCGTGCGAAGTTCAGCACCCCCGTTCCCCTCCCCCGGGTTCTGGTTGCACTGACGTGGCAGATATGCAAGCAATAACGCAATGAAAGTAGATCATGGAGCTCAACTTATTTGCATTTGCAGGGAGTTCATTTTTTTCTTGAAAGACCGAATTTTCGTACGAATTATATTTTAGACACAACTGAATGATCGCACTATCCGTTTAATTTTGGAACCGAATTGTCTGGGAGAGAAATGTCGAAAATAGTATATTTGAATGGCTTCACATCACGGACTAAGAAATAGTCGCATTTTCGGCTGTCCCCCGCCCCCCTCCTCTCCCGACGCAGACCAACTCTAACTGCATTGATGACCTTTGAAAGTAGTGATATAATTCAACCAGGGAAATGCCGCCATGTTGATCTTATTAGCCAAGTTAATCTCACCGAATAATACTTTGGACGTTAAATGAAAACTTGAAGATTTGCTGCAGTGAGTAGCAATAATCTAGTTTTCATTTAACTTTCGAACGATTAGTCGGTGCGATTAACTTGGCTAATAGGATTAACCTTGGCGGCCTTTCCCTGGTTGAATTATATGACTACTTTCAAAGGCCGATCCTTTTTGGAAACTAGGCGGCTTCTTTTATACCAGTTTTGGTTTTGGGTGGATTGTACATACGTCTCAGAACGTAAACTACAACCAAATTTGTATTTTATGAACTATAGTTTATTTGATTTTTTTTTGTCAGTTATTTACAATTGTAATTCGTGACAAACATTGCAGATATGAAGCCTTTTTAGTTATAGGTCTGTTGATGATTGAAGCAATATCTCTTGATATTTGTACCAATGGCATCATTTTGCCAAAACAGTCAAACCCGAAAAGATAACAAGTTGTCCCAATTTGATGGGCGCACGGCAATTTTCTAAAAATAACCATTGATGCCGCAGGGGCGGTAATATGAGAACCAACTGGTCAAATCACTAAATATCCGAAAAGCGGAGTCCTAACAATGCAAACCATTATAAGAGAAAGCCAGGGAGAAAATAATTAAATCATTAAGCTGATATTTGGTAACCGTATAATAGTTTTAAGGTCATAAAACCCCTACGTAAAATTACGTATGCAATCCTAGGGCGACGCACACAGTCCAAGGAAAATACATAAAACTATTAATTGTATAAACACGGTGCCTTATTTATTTTTTTTTACAAATTTTCCTTAGATGCTCTTCCATTTTTTTTTGTCGTCTTCTGCACGTAATTTTTTCTTGGTCCGTCCCTGCGCCCTCGAGTCCTTTTGCTTATCAGTGGAAAATGTGCCAGTTACATACTGTCTACCGCAACTTGCTCACGTTTTTACTAATCGCTTCCTCTTTACCGAGGGTTCTTACTCACGTGGCAGGCATGAGTTGGCTTGCTACTGAAGTGGGATGGGGATTTAAGGCAATTAGGAATAAAATACCTGACCTTTACAACGGTTACGGCTATTTGATGAATTCTGGTAAAATTTTTTGGGGTTTATTGCCGTTTTTATAATCGTTAATCAGTTAAAGTAGCCTAATTTAAAAAAAAAAAGAATTTTTTTCTAAATTTGAGCACCCGAATTTGGCGCCCCTGTTAAGTCACTTTAGGGGGGGCAGCCGCGCCCCCCCGTACGGCACGGCCCTGACGGAGATACCAAACCCATAAAGTCTTTGTCGGTAAATTTGTCGGAAGTTTCGGAATGAGTTACTCCAAAATCTATGTTGCACCATAATTTCAATTTGCTGGGAGACTTGTCAGTAACATACACCGCGGTAATTTTCCCGGTGACTTCCGTTAGATTTAAAGTGTTGAAAGATGGCAAGTTAAACCACGGTTGTTTCTCTTTAGTTTTGTGAATATTCTCGTGCACCCAAGTTCTAAGACAGAGTGGTTTGTTTCTGTTACCCTCGTTCGCCTTTTCGCAAGAGGAGTAACAGGGAGAAGCCGTATGCATTGAATTTGGATAATTGAAAGTAGTCAAAGACACAGGTTTTTGATCGTCAAAATGGATCTCTAGTTTCGTACAGATGTACCGTTTAAGATTTTTCAACAGTTTTTGAGTTTCCGGGTCGCTGGGTGAAATCCAACCTTTATATTTTGATTTTTCGTCTGAAACGGGAGTCCCCGAACCCTTTAAATCTTTAAATTGTACGAAAGGAGACAAGGAAAACTTTATTTTAGTTAAGTTTATTAACTTTTGTTAATCTTTGTACCGCATTTTAAACTTTCAGCAAGTTTTTTTTGCAAGAGATTGGAAAGATTCGTTTGCCAGGATGGTTGAGACATTTTGAGCCTTTTCATTCACGGTTATTCCTTTTATTATATACTTAAAATATTTTTGAAAAGTCGCACATTTTTTTGAAAGTTTAAAAAAAGGATGTCGGTCAACAAATTTGGACAACCGTTGAAAAGGGCGAGAGAGGATGGTTTGATCGGATTCGGTCCGAGAGGTGAGCCAGGACTTGGATATGTTTTAACCCCTGAAAACAACTATGATATGCAAAGCAAACGTTTAACAAAAGTAGGAGCCGCTATCGAACCCGAAGATGCTGTCAATTATTCTCAGATCGGCACTCTGACAGGCTACATTCAGAAACTTAAAACCGACTTGCCCCCATCCATTAATCTTCTCTCCGACAAGTTGGCTTCCACCATTTCTAGTATCTAAAAAGCACGTACGTAGACGGGTCTGACGGAAATTTTTACGCGAAGACAAAGCAAATTAAGGACGTGGCTTTCCCCTGGCATGCTGCAGATGTGGCGACAAAAGTCTATGAAGACAGAAATTGCCTGTTACAGGATGAGCAAAAAGTATACTTCAACACAACAAACAAACCGATAAGAAATCTAAGCGAACCTACTTAACCGAGTGATGCCGCTACAAAGGTATTCGTCTACAGCAATTGCTTGATACAAGACGATCAGAAGATATACTTCGATGCCACGAACAAACTAATTAGAAATCTAAGCGAGCCGACTTTACCTAGTGACACGGCTACGAAAAAATTTGTGCACCAAAATTTTTTTCATGCTAATCAGTTTCTGCATGAAAAGCCCTTTGCATAAAGAAGTCGACTGGTTCGTTAATTCCGGATCTATCGCGAACTAAATAAGTACAAGTTCTGGTTTAATTCGTAAAGCAATTTTATACTGCAACGATCTGAGCGAAGAAGTCGTTGCTGAATGTATAGCGGGAACGAAAACCTTTCTCATTACTAAAACAAAGAAAGCGCATTCGACGACTACCATTTTCGACATTCCTTACGAAACAGAAAAAGATTTGGCCATAGCGGTACACACGGTCGAAGATTTTCATACGGAAGACATTTATTTCCAGTTAGATTTGTATGTCACTTTTCAATAGATTTCATCCTGTCTAAAATAGCTTCGTAATTACGAGCCTTAGAGAAGGCGCTTAGGATAAATAAACAAAAGTGCCCGCACCAAATCTGGTCAAAGTTTTGCACGCGTTCGTAATTGTATTTAATTCCCAGCCCCAAGTAGTTAATCACGGATCGGGGAGGACCTATGTTGCCGAAACTATCGAAATAACAGGGTTCGCCAGAAATGGTAGAATAGGCTACCCAGTGACTTCCGTCTCCATCGTGGAAATCTTCCAAGTTTACAATTCCATTTTCACCAGTAGGCTTAAGTTTTAAAGGAAGTGTGTCTTTACTAAAACTACCTCTAAATTTAGGAATTGTCATTACACTAGCCAATCGGTTTAAATCATGGTTCGTTAAAGATTTATCAAAGTCGATTAAACCTTGGGTGGTCTTAAGTAAAGACCTTTGCCACGGGGCAATTTTTTTTGGCTTTGTTTTTTGTTTAGTTTTTCTTCCTTCGAGCCGGAACCTTCCACTTGCTTATGATGTCACACGATTTCAGCTAGAATTTGTGAATTGTTTTGTGCTTTTTTCATTGCAGATACTACCCCCGCGGTCCCTCCCGCCAACCCACCAATTCTGGCCAAAATCGGCCCTAGCAACGCCAACGGTAAAAAGCCACCTTTCTTTTTTCGCGGTCTAGTTTTGAGCTCCATATCTTTTTTATTAATAAACAACTTCGACTTTGCCTCAATTCAACTTTAGATTCATTTTCCTGTCGCCAATGAGCAGAGGGTGACAGACAGTGTTAGCTGGCACCGCTGCTCTAAACTTCAGTTTGACTTGTACATCCACGATTCCGGATTGAAGCCTCTCGAACTGTTTGGAGCAATCCAACACAACGAGTGGATAGGCTTTTTTAACTGAAGCAAGTCGAAACTCAAATCATTGGTGTCGTAACACAGCTGCCTAAATTGCTGCGTCATTCTGTACAAGCCGACGTACTCTCCAGTGGCAAAATTAGTATTCAGATCGAGAAACGGATATCTTTCGGAATTTAGAGTCACGTGAGCGTCTTGTAAACTACAGTGGTCGAACACGGCCAGATTTTTAACTAAAGCGTCCTGTCAGTGTTTGAAAAGCTAGAACTATCTACCTAGGTTTTTCAACCGCGGAAGTAGTCAGCACGCGCCAGGTGAAGTTGGTATTTTGAGGGAGCTCGCAGCTATCATAATGCCCTAAATCCACCGTAGTTACGTTGTCTATGAGATTGTAAAGTTTAAGTTTTTGTTCGTCTGATGCGGTAATGTGAGGGATGAGCCAAGAAATGCTACTGAGAACAACTGTACTATTGGCTGCGGCAGCAGCTTTGAAGATGGCATTTGTATCGCTGGTCCTCGTACAAGTGAGTACGTGTTTAGTTCCAAATTAGTTTGTCGTAATTTTCGAAAAATCCCATGATGTTTTTCAAGGGAATGGCGAATGTAAAACTTTCTTTGGGTGTTGTTTCAACGATGATGGACGCGTGCCGCTGTTTGAAACCCAAGTTGTCGGTTAGGTTAGCAGCGGCAGAAGCTGCACTATCCAATGCCCAGCACTGACTGAGCAATGCCGGATGTTCCGCCGATCCGTAAGAGAGCTGCCTTTTCATTAGGGTACCAAACCCCGGATAATTTAACTCGTCCACTTGTTTATCACCTAGATGGTATTTGATATTAGAAAACAGGAACATGGGAGCATTATTAATCAAAGTCGCTACGTCAACATCGGCATAAGCTGAGTCATCGTGCTTCAGTAACCTGCCTTTAATCAAGACGTAACTGTTGGCAACGTGCAGATATAAATCTTGGTTTTCCACGTGTATTCGGATTTCAGAATTTACGTTGTTGAGATTCGTACCGACGATGGGATTATATTCGTGATAGGTGTAAGATTCGATTGACGAGTCGTACAATAAAGGTACGTTAATTTTTAAATAGTCTTGTACAATGCTCATGTTCTAGCCGTTGTGTTAATTTGATGAAAGCTTTGTTTCTAGGCGTTAAACTGTTTGCATTTTTATTATTATTAAAATTTTTATTATTAATGTTATGAAAGAATCCTTTTCCTTTTTTTCCAAACACGAGCATCTTGTCCTTTTTAATTTTTAGATTTTAAATGAAGTCACACCGTGAGGGTCTCAGCATTCAGATTCAACGGCTCGTTGGTCTGAGATGTAAGCCATACTCTTATACTCCCGATTAAGTTCATAGTAATGGGTAAATAGATTAAATTATGCGGAGACTCGATGATTTTGAAACCCGGAGATGAATTTGGATAAAACGAATATAAAGTGGGTTGAGTGTTACCATTTACGTAAGAATTTCCAATGATGTCAACATGCACTAAAATCGTGTTTTTATTTATTATTTCAACGGTGTTTTGACTTTCTCGACTCCTCAAGTAGGTTCCTAAATGAAATCCCAAAACTCGAGCCAAGCTCTTTTCACCCGTAAAGGCTATTCCGTATTTTGAATCGTTAATTATCAAGTTCGTTCTTAAAGTGTTTACGTTAGGAAGAATCGAAATAGCTTCCCTGTCATGACCATTTTGATCTATCGAGTTTTTTTTAGAAATTTATTCAAATATTAAATTTCGTAAGTCCCAGGGGTGACTATCACTTTCTGCCAAGTTAGACCAGCATCTGCGGTGTATTTAATTTTGTTATTTTTTGAATCGATGTTGTATATGCTGTTATACGTGTCTAAATGAATAAGCGCCAATTCATAGCTTTTTTCAGGGTCCAAATGAATCGGCGTATTCAGATTAAATCTCAAGTCAGAGTCTTTCCCAGTGAGGATAAAAGAACAAGAGTCCATTTCTTTTTTCAATTCCCTTTTTTCATCTGATAAACAGAGTTTACTAATGCGTAGGCACGGATAGCTGCCAAATTTAGGGGGGATGGCACCTTCCTCAAGATTGACGAAAACGAATAAAAGGTAGAAAAGGCGCTTTCCCACCCCCTTCCAAACCGACGGAAGCCCCTCCCTCCTTTGATTATGTGACCGGAAGTGACGTCATAGAGATAGCAAAAAAGCACTTTCCTACCATCCCCTAGATTGACGAAAACGAAAAAGAGGTAGTAAAAGATACTTTCCCACCCAATTCCAGATTACGAAAAGAAAAAAAAGGTGGCAAAAGGCACTTTTACAACCCTTTCCAAATCGCAGAAAACCGGAAGTGACGTCATTACCCCCACTTTGATCATGTGACCGGAAGTGGGGGATGTGGTGATGTGATGCGCATGGGAAGCGGACATTCCCCCCCCCCCCTCAATCCGGATCGACGAATTTTCCACATGTGGACGTGGGTTTTAGGGGGTGTTTGTCTGTTGGCAAAACGTACTTTCCCACCCTCCCCCAGATTGATGAAAACGAAAAAAAGGTAACACAACCCTCCTCCAGATTAACCATGGATGCGTGGGTGTATGGAAACGAATGAATGGATGCATGAATGAATGGATGCATGGATGTCTGGAAGCATGGATGCATTGAAGCATAGGTGCATGGATGAATGGATGCCAGGAAGCATGGATGCCTGGAAGCAGGGATGCCTGGAAGCAGGAATAATTGGAAGCATGGATGCCTGGAAGCAGGGATACCTGGGAGCATGGAAGCATGGGTGCATGGATGAATGGATGTCTGGAAGCATGGATGCCTGGAAGCAGGGATACTAGGAAGCATGGGTGCATGATAGCATGGGTGCATGGAATCATGGATGCCTGGAAGCAGGGATGCCTGGAAGCATGGGTGCATGAAAGCATGCATGCCTGAAAGCTGGGACTATGTAGCTGACTTATTATCGTATTTTACCCTACTTGAGACAACGTCTCTCATTGACCAGCGGGAGCAGTGGAAAAAGGTTAGGCTCATAATCCGGATTTCTCAGCTTTCAGTGGTAAATGACAATTGCCTATATTTTCAATCTGCATATTATAAAATGGTTGGAGCGCAAGGCTGGCAACAAACTTGCCGTGCACGTTTGAAATATCAAAGAAAGAGAGAAACCGAACGTGCGGTGCATGTGTGCAGCGTTCAATGGGTTGACCCACTTATATGCGCACGACTCGTTCAACTTGTGTATTTCGACAAAGGTTTTCTTGTCACTTGAATAGCTGGAACGTTTGTGGATTGTATGTTGGAGCGGTACATTTCTGGCCCGGGTTTGAACACAAGGCTAACTTTATATACCTTTGGAGGCACCAAACAAATCGTTGAAGTTTCGATTTTATTTTATCGAACAGTTTAACTGCTAGTAATGGCTTATTGTACTTCGAAATCTAATCCATAAACCCCTATAAATTCTTGAAAAGCGAGTCTTTCCACCTGACCGTTCGAGCGTGCAAATCTTGGGCTGCTCGGCTGCCAAGTTATGCCCCACTCACTCAAAAATGTTTGAAATTCATTGGAGTCAAACGGCGGTCCTTGATCAGATGCTAGAACTTGGGGACTTTCGTAGTGCGAGTATAAACACTTGATCACCTCCACTACTGAACAAGCCGTTTTTGAAGCGAGTTTAAAAGCTTTCATGGATTTGGAAAAATAATCCACTGTAACAATGTAGTCACTGTTCTCTGCCTTGCAAAAGTCAACATCTATTTTCTGGAATGGGTATTCTGCATCCTGTCGAGAAATTAGCGGCTCTTTTGGTTATTTCTCTGATGCTGTTGACAAATTTGACAGTTCACAATCTCCAGCCAATAGAGTGACTCGCCTGCTCGTGCTGTGCACGCAGTGACTCCTCAGTGTGTTTTGTGTATGATTTGTAGCATTTCATCGCGTAGTGACTGCGGAATCACTAACGTGTCTCATCTGCACAGTATTCCCCCTTCCACATGGAGTTCGTCCTGACAGTCAAAGTATGGTTTCAGCTCAGTTTGTAGCTCTGCCTTCATTGTAGTCCATCCGTTTGTGACGTAGGCCATGATCGTTTGAAGTGTTTGGTCAGCTTCAGTGGCTTGTCTCACTTGTTCAATTTTCGTGTCACTGACCTGCACCACAAGACAAAACAAAGGGTTATTATGTTTTGCATCGTCAGTTTCCATTTTGTCAGTCTTGCTGGGATGCCGTGATAAAGTATCTGCTGGGTCGATTTCCTTGCCCGGTCTGTACTTAAAGGTAATGCCATACCGTTGTAGTCGGAGCAGTAAACGTTGAAGTCGTGGCATTATTTTTTCGTATGGTTTTGTGGAAAGTCCAACTAATGGTTTGTGGTCAGTTTCAATTGTCACAGGTCTCACAAAGGCTTAGTAGTGGAATCGTTCACACCTAAAGACTGCTGCCAAAAGTTCTTTTTCAATTTGTGCATAGCCCGTCTGTGCTTGAGTTAAAGCATATGCAATTGGCTTGTCCTGCTGAAGTGCTACTGCCCCCAACCCGTAGGAACTCGCGTCGACTTGAATCGCGTAGCCGTCCACAACCACTCTGTAGTTTTTGCTAATAACAAACATAACGGTCTTAACTCATCTGAGAAATGTGGCACAAACTTGGCCAGATAGGTTGCCATACGAATGAATCGTTGTAGCTCTAGTTTTGTCGTTGGGGGTGTCATGTCTGTAATCACAGTGGTTTTTGCGGGATCCGCTTTAACGCGTGAGGAACCAATTATGTGGCCAATGTACTTGACTTCAGTCAGTCCCACCTGCAGCTTCTTTTTGTTAAATTTAAAATTGGCCTGTCGTGCAGCAAGCATAGTGACACGCAGTTTCTTATCGTGATGTGCCGATCAGTTCCCATATCAAAAGATCATCATAACACGGATCTACTGTTTTGACGTCGGCAATTACAGTGTCAAATGCTCGCTGAAAAATCACCAGAGCACAACTGTACCTCGTGTCCGATAGCCTACTATATACCCACGCATAACACCCATGAGCCCTTCAGGGGTTTGCATTTTGCAATGCTCTTGCTTTAATGTGAGATCGCTTGGAGATCCATTAGATTAGATTGATTCAATAGTCTGTTAATTCTACTATTAACAGACTATTGACTCAATCTGTTAGGTGATTCATTTGGATTTTATTTCATCTTTCACCATACTGGCCAAAGTTTTCTCTTTTGCGTAAACTTGGCGGGCACTTTTCTGGGGCGTGTACTATTGACTTTACATTTCGGTCAACCTCAAAGTGATGCTCCCCCTCATAGCATCCTATTCCGTTAAAAACTTCATGTTATTTCTTAATCACAATAAAACCTTACACTTTTCCTACCTTATTTCTTTACATTAGTTCTATTTTTGAACACTTTTTACCAGATGGGCACGTTTTTTTCTGTTTTGATCATGTGAATTTGGTTGCCTGTTTGGTGCCTAAGCAAATCTAGTTTTGGGCAAGTGTTTAGGGTTAGTAGTAGGGGAGATTTCATGTTCACCACAACAAACTGTTATTTTTTATGTTCCTGTTATTTCTCTTTTCCCAGTTGGGTGTAACTTCTGACCACCATATGCGGTAAGCGTTATTCGAATTTTCTTGAGTGGGAGTTTGTTCTTGAATCTTTTGTAGTTTGTTAGAAGTAACACGTCTATTCTGGCACCACAGTCTAATTTGTAATTAATTTCGATATTGCCGCAGTCAATATTTTCATACCATGATGATGAAATCGAATATACCTCTTCTGTTGTTAAAATGTATCCCACAAAAATGCGTTATTTGTTTGGTTCTTCATCTGATGACAATTCGCTGACGTAGTGCTCTCCTCGTTGATGGAAGGGGGGGGGGGGGGCGGCCAGGAATTGAGGCCTTAAGGACATCAACAGCTGGGTCATTAGCGCCCATTTCAAGTCACAGTGCACTGGTCCAGATTGACCACACATTACAGAGATGTTACACAAACCCCCAAACTTGATCTTTGCAGGAAGTATTTTTTTGCCCCGGACAGGATGAGACTTATTATTTAATTGATGCCTATGTCTCGCGGAAGA
Source organism: Lithobius niger (assembly GCA_023313725.1). NCBI lineage: Eukaryota > Metazoa > Arthropoda > Chilopoda > Lithobiomorpha > Lithobiidae > Lithobius > Lithobius niger. Next base: position 66,891 of record JAHWFP010212775.1, on the reverse strand, counting down.
TGGAAACAGCGACGAACACCATCAAGATGGTGAAACTCAGTAAGCACGTGATACACAGCAGTGACATTCAGGAGGAATAACCCCTCCTCAAAAGGAAGCAATGAGTAAGTTGTTAACAACACGCAAACGGGGCAACCCTACCTCTTCTCGGCGACTGTGGCGACAAGCTGAGTGCCATGCCGTCTTGTTTGTCCCACAAGATTTGCCAAGCAGCATGCATCTCAAACATAGTGTTGGAAAGAAGTACGAGGGAACAAGGCTGAGATCTCTTTTGAGTGGCCCAGAAAGTCCCCCTTTTGCTTGCTGCAGCTTTAGCGTGCTCATTCCAGCTATCCCAACACGGCTGTGTCGAGCAGTTTCTATGTCACCAAGACTACAGGGTACTCGTGGAATAACTAAAAATGATCAAATGAGTCCTCCGAAGGTAAGGATCCATACAACAACCAGACTGAGTGCCAGAAGCTCCGCCGAAAAAACATAATAGCCTGATGGAAGTCGATTGGAAATAGTTACTCCACCATGCACACAAGCACTTACCACGCCAACTTCTAATTTTGATGCATCAGTGAATATCTGGCGATATCCGACGTTCTGATAACTGTACGACGTCCTGAATTCCTGCCAGTACCTTGCTAGCGAAGTGGGTTCAAAGGCTATCTCCTGACAGGACTGCTGGAGCCTATGACAGAAATCACCCTTACCCACCCCGGGTCTGCCTCTTCACAAGTCTTGTCCAAAAATCATGGGCTAAGCAGGACTGGATCACACAGCACTGAATGGCTAGCTGCTCCCAACTAATTGCCAAAGGTGGCTCCAAGGCTTCATCATAGAGGCTAACCAGTGGCAATGTGTGAAATACCCTAGTTGTCAAACGCAGGCCACTGTGGTGCACAGTGGCCAACATCTGGAGAGTTGAGTTGCTAGCTGAACCATAGACCACACAAACATAAAATAAGTAGGCTTGCTAAGGACAAAGACTCTGTAGAGGTGCAACATGGCAGTGCGATCTGCATCCCATTAAGTGCCCACAAAGCCTTGTCTTAAGTTGGCGCACGTGTGGAAGTCAAGCCAACCTAGAATCGAACACCAGACCCAGGAAAGGAGCTGCAGGACCACAAGAATTTGCACCCGTCCTACTGCAAGCAAGTATCCGTTAACGACGTAAGTGGACGCACACTGTTTTATCCAGAGAGAACCGGAAACCAATGCTGACTGTCCAGCTATAGACCCTGTTAATATTCAGCTGCAACTGCCGCTCGCAGATCTGTGTAAGAGCTCCCCGAAAGCGAAGGCAGAACTTGTGAACAAACAATTACTCGGCAACAGTGGCTTGCTGGGCAACGGGATTGATCTCAATGGCAAAGAGAATGACACTGAGAATAGAACCCCTGAGGCACACAACAGCCCGAGAGGAGAGCCAAAAGGAATAGTAGCATCTGTTTCCTCAAGCCATGGTTATAGAGGTTACGGAGCAGTAACGCCAGTTCTTGTCTAAAGCCTTTTCCAAGTCAAGGAAGACTTGAACCAGATGTTGAAAAATGTTGCCCTCACATCTAATTTAAGAGTAACCAGATGATCGATGGTTGACCAAAAACGTTGTAAGTCACACTGGAACGCAGATAATACTCCTGTGACACCAGCACCCGGACCAACTGCTCGCTGAACATCTGTTCCAATCCGTTTTGATGATGGTACGTCTTCATCTGGTATTTTGAAGCTGTTTTGCCTTTGTTGCATGTCTTTCCGAAAGTTGGGTACTCCCTTCTTTCATGATTACTACCACAAGACTGTGTATCCGTCAACCGCAGCCTTCTTTCTGCTATCTTCAGTTTGATTATTGTGAACGAAATCCACTGGTTCAGTATAGAAGACAAGTTGGTCCCTCGTGAGCATTGTCTCATCACCTCTGATCATTTCTAGTGCTTTTACTAGCTGAGTATCACCTTTCTCCAGCATTCGGTCTTTTAAATGTTCATCCTTTTTTGGACCACAAGAACAGGCTCTTTCTTATTTGCTAAAACATCTTAACCTGTTAATTTGCATTACATTGTCCCCAATGGAATGTTCCCCTGGAGACTACTTCCGGTGCGCGGATGCCTGCTTGCATGCCCTACTGCGCCTGTGCGGTGCAGTCCTCCCTTATAAAAACGAGATCGCGGACGCTTTCAGCATTCATTTTCCTCCAGAGGTTCCTACACACCACCTCGCTCCGTGGTTCCCCACCTTTCGTTGGACTTTGGATACACCGAAGATGGCCGCCGCTCCCAAAGCCTCCGCATCTTCTGCCGCTTGCCGTCGTGCTCTTGCTCCTCCTTTCACCCTCGGTCACCGCTGGGTGTCTGCCCTAGACCCTGCCGCCGACGGGCCGATCCTTCCCACATCCTTCACCGATGCTTCTTTCACCGGCGAAGCTATTCAAGTTGAGTCTCCTCTACAAGCCGGTCAACGGACTCCTCCCGCTTCTCCATTGGACCTTTCATCACTCCGTCAAGAACTCCAATTGGTGAAAGATAACTACCGTGAAGCAAAGAAAAATCGTCGCCATGCGACAGCTGTCTCTGTTCTGCCTCCGGCACCCAACTCCCCGTTGGACCTTTCATCAAATTCTTCTCGCAGGGGCCGTAGTGTCACCCGCAGTGAAACACACCACATTGTTCATGAAGGGACGATGTAGTGGGGGAAAATGAAAGACAATCCGATGCCGCCGCCATCGTGCATGTTTTCCGCCCGACCGCCACGCCTGCACCCAGGATTGGATTGCGTCGAATGCTAAACATGAAAGCCACAAACGCGCCCTCAATCTTCTCCCGAAACTGCTAAGAAACGAAAGGCCGTTCCTCTGCCTACTGCTCCGGTGCCCCTCCCGGGAAACCCGCTCCCATCCCGCCAGCCCAAACCCAGCTTTTGTCTCTCATCCCCGCGACTCCAAAACACTTACACTTTCCTGACGACACAACCGATGACCCGACCGTCCCGCTAGCCTCACTGCTTAAGACGGTTGAAGAAACGGTTCCATATTGCTTTCTTTTCAAGTCTTCACAATCCGCCGACGCCCCTGTCTTCAACAGAGGTCTAAAGACCGGGCTTGGCTTCGTTCTCCGCGACAGGGACTCCAAACCCCACAGCTTAATTGGCCAATTGACAACTTTACTGACCTGCCTACTTCGCAACGAGGGCTCCCTGCTCAGCAAAGGCGATCCCCCTCATTCTCGACAAAGAACCTCCCGCCCCTCGTCCCGGCTGTGTAAATACCTTTTTTCGCCCACACGGAGATGGTGCAACGAATCCCCGCAATTTCGACACCTATTTGGAATGTGAATTACTTTGCGGGGAGGTCAAAATGGACTTTGGCTCAGCCCTTTCCATCCCAAAAAAGGCTGAAATTCCGACTTTCGTCCTCTTGAGTCTACAGGCTGCCTCGCAAGCGGACGTCTTAAACACCGCCGTCAATGCCCTCTGCGAGAAGCTTTCATCAGACGCAACCCCTGAAGAAATTCGTAACCTTTCATCGCTTATTTCACAGCTCTTTCCAAAAGCCAGTTTTGCGACCTACCATTCACTCAACTGGGCAACCAGGGCCCTTTTCATTTAAAACGAGAGCGAGAAATAGCCCTTTCCTCAGCCAATAATTTGAACGTCTCAACACGACACCGACTCTGGAACCAGCATATCCACGAGTCCGACACCCTTTTTCGAGGGTTAATTCCGAAGCCACAAAGACAAATCCTTTCGTCAAATCGGTCCTTTCACAAGAACAGACAACCCACTCCTCGTGCGCCACCAGACGACTCGAACAAGGCTGCCGCGCCCGCCTCCTCTAGCCGCACAAACGAAAGCTCTTCCTCTCAATCGAAAAACACACAGTCATTTCATACCGACCCTCTACGCTCTCGTTTCGACCAACGCAACCAGCACAAATGAGCCGTAACTCCCGACCGCCGCGGCCGCCACTCGTCGCCAGGGGGCAGAAGCTCCTTTCGCAAAACCCAGCAATGACGTGTTTCACCTCTCCTGCTTTCCAGTCGGCGCAAGACTCCGGCACTTTTTCCCAGCACGGCGGAACTTAACCCACAACTTGGAACTTCTCTCAATAATCAAACACGGCTTTCGTCCAACACTTCTGGAACGACTGTCGCTGGCATCCAAGCCCCCCTGGGATTTCGCCCCTCCAATTTCAGACTCCCTTTCGTTCGAAGTCTCAGAACTTCTGCGGAAAACGCCATCAGACAATGCCACAACCCAGGACATGGGTTTTACAGCACGATCTTCACACGACCGAAAAAATCAGGAGGCTTACGTCAGATTTTCAACATGAAACCATTAAACAAGTTCATTCTCAACGAACACTTCAAGATGGAGACCCTGGAAACAATACGGCACTAATTCAAACAAAACGACTGGACAGTCTCGATCGATTTAGAAGACACTTTCCTCCATGTCCCTCTCCACCGGGCATCAACCCACCTTTTTCGCTTCATCTACAACCAAAGGGTCTACGAATTCTGCTGTCTTCCCTTCATCTTAAATGCGACACCGAGAATTTTCACCATGGTTCTCAAACCAATTTTGGCAAAACTGCATCAACAGCAAATCCAAACCAGTGCATACCTGGACGATTGGGCTCTCAACGACCCGGACCCACGCAAACTCGAAGTCAACAGAGACAATCTCCTTGTTAAACTAACTGGGATTCGGAGTAAACCAAGCAAAGTCCCGTCTCACTCCAGCCCAGTTTTTTACATTCCTCGGAGCAGAGTTCGATCTACAATCAGCAACGATCTCTCCCTCACTAGATCGAATTCAAAACCTCCTTCAAAACATCTGCCACTTTCGAAACCAGACCACCTTGTCACCCCGGGAATTGAACTCCCTCATTGGGAAGATGGACGCAATGGCAAATCTCGTCTCCAACGGCCGCTGGGATGGTACGTTCTCTCCACCACCACCGGATAGACAACTCGTCAATAACCCAAATCCATCCGGACAAACAAACACTTTTCAACACAGATTTCCCATTCAAAATGCTGCTATGGTGGTCAGACATTACAAACCTGACGAAGACGATGCCCCTCCATGAACCCTCTCCCGATCACCTCATCTTCACCGACGATTCCAAAGACCGCTGGGGAGCTCACCTAGACCATCAGGAAATCTCAGGTCTATGGCCATCAACCATCAAGGACCACATCAACATCTTGGAACTTTGTGCAATCCTCCTTGCCCTCCAACACTTTCGGCCAAAAGCCAAAACCAGGTCATTCAGATTCAAGACGACAACACGACAGCCCTGGCCGCAAGGAAGGGGGAACAAAATCAAGATCCCTGCACAGCCTGACCAGAAATTTTCAACCTCTACATTCCAAACAACATCACTCTCCTGCCCCTACACATCCCAGGCAACAGGAATGTGATTGCAGACCCTCTGTCAAGCCGGAATTTACCATCGGGCAAATGGTGCCTCAAGAAACCCATCTGCGAATATCTCTTCAACATCTGGGGCACTTTGATGTTAGACCTATTCGCCACGAAGCACAATGCCAGACTTCCCCACTACATCAGCCCGATTCCAGATGAGAAAGCAATGGTTGTAGACGTCCTGACGTTTCCGTGGCACAATCTGTACAGCCAGAGGGACAAGCATATCCACGAGTCCGACACCCTTTTTCGAGGGTTAATTCCGACACGCTCTGCACCTCGACATCTCGCGGAAACCGAAGCCACAAAGACAAATCCTTTTGTAAAATCGGTTCTTTCACAAGAACAGGTAACCCACTCGTGTGCCACCAGACGACTGGAACAAGGCTGCCGCGCCCACCTCCTCTAACCGCTTAAATGAAAGCTCTTCCTCTCAACCGAGAAACACACAGCCATTTCGTGCCGACCCTGTACGCTCTCGTTCCGGCCAACGCAATCAGCACAATGAGCCACAACTCCCGACTTCCGCAACCGCCACTCGTCTCCAGAGGTCAGAAGCTCCTTTCGCAAAACCCAGCAATGACGTCAACTACTACCTCAAGTCCTCAAAAAATAGAAGGAAGCCAGAGCCTCTTCCTCCTAATAGCCTCACTCTGGCCATCAGCGACGTGGCTACCGCTCCTCCTAGACCTAGTATTAGACACTCCAAGAAGTCTGTCCCTTCTACCAGATCTTCTATCTCAACAGAAAGGGTCGAAACTACACCCAAACCTTGCAAACATCAACTTAAACGGGTAGCTACTATCGTCAAACTCCTCAATAAGGCTGGAATTCATCACGAGGAAGCCGAACGCATCGCCTTAACTAACCGCATGTGCGACAGTCACTGGTCCAAATGGATTCATTGGTGCATCTCAAGGAAACAAATCCAATCGACCCCCCCCCCCCCTTTACAAGACCTCCTAAAGTTCTACAGTGATCTGTTCAACATCAACAAATTGAAAGGCTCAACAATTCCCGTCTACCATTCTGCACAAAACTCAGTTTTCAAAGCGGCAAACAAAACAAAACTACTTGATGACTATCGCATCCCTGATTTACTTTGTTCCTTAGAAAACGAGCGTCCCACAACCAGACGAACTGTAACCGACTGGGGCCTCTCTCTCGATCTTCAATCACTAATAGAAGAACCATACGAACCCATGCAAGACAGCTCTCTCGACCTCATGACCCGGAAGGCCGTCTTCCTTGTAGCCATTGTAACAGCGGCTAGCCAATGCTGTTCTGAAATCCAAGCCCTCTCGGCCGACCCTGCCTACTGCCTTTTTGGACCAAATTTCTCCTCCGTGACCCTACACCCAAGAACATCTTTCAGAGCGAAAACACAAAAACCATCTGAACCCTCTAAACCAATCACCTTCCCAGCTCTTTCCAACCTAGTAGGAAACGAACCCGAACGCCTCCTCTGCCCCATCAGAGCACTTCGCTTCTACCTAGCCCGTACTCAACCAGGGGCGGACTGGCAATAGTGCCCCAACGGCCATTGGTCGGTGGGCCAACTGGCTGGGGGGAGGGGGCACTTGAGTCAAAAGTTTTATGTTTTTTTACGTTTTGTGGTAGTAAAAAAAATACTACTCCCTTCTTGGAGGGAAACGGTGTTTAATTGTTTTGTCCTTTTGTCATTAAAAAAAATCTTGTGCGAAAATAAGGGTGGGCTGGAGGTAGATAATCCTTCGTCTTATAACGCCGTAACTCTCGCATTCGTTTCTAATACATCGCGTGTAAAACAATAGTCTGGTTAGCGAGCTAGCAAACAGCACAACGAGTATCCTTTCACCCCCTGATGCTCACACGAAAAATGGACTGGTCCGTTCGCATATCGCGACTAGGTTGTTGCTTAGCAACGAACCGCGTAACAAGCAAAAAAGTGGTTCAAAACTACTGTTTTCTTCTCTGGTAAGTAAGCATTTAACAATTTTCTTTGTTAGTGGAACAGTAGTGTGTTTACGGTACAGCAATCGTGCAATAATTTCTTGGGAGAAAGAAATAATAATAAAATTAAAACCGCAACGAATAAATTACACTCGTAATTTCTACAACCAAAGGCCTATTTGCTTCTAGGTTGTTTTAAAGGGACGGTACTTCGTTGGCCATTTTTATCAAATTTCCTCGATACACTACCGGATGTAGTTTTTTAAGAAATCATCAAACAATTATTAAGTGGTCCACGAGCCTGATTTCAGTGTTAAACGTGGCATTTACCTGTATCTTTCTCATGTTTTATCGCGGTCCCCCACCGTTTAGCTAACTCCCGCCAAAGCAGGCCAAGCAGTGAACGATTATATTCGATCGCGCACCTGACGACGGAATCGGGAAAGAAACGTGCCATAATAAAGGCACACTTAGAAGCTGCGTTCCTCGAGCACTAAAGTAGACAGGAATGTAGCTGCTATCTCAGTTGGCCTTGCTGCCAACTGCATGTTACATCTACACATCTAAAGACCCTGAAAGAACTGTTTGGCAGGAAAGCCTACTCGGCCAGCAAAACAGAATGATGCTTGCAATTTCTGTAATTCCTAAACTAACGTACTAAATTTCGTTCCGTTTTTTCAATGGCCATGCCTAGCCAAGGTCTCAGGAACGACACGATGTTTGGGGGGGGGGGGGGGGGCCCGCCTCCCTAAATTTTTGGCCACCCACCCTAGCGTCCACCCACCATCAGATCAAAATCAGACGTAAAAACGAAGAAAATTCTGGTTAATTATTACGAAAACTCGTTCAATTTCTCACAGCGACAGGAAGTAATTGATGATACATGAATGGAGCATAGTTGTTACTGTGAAAGTTGTAAAATCATCTTTCTTTGTGCTGTAAAAGTACTATACCTGCCAATTTTAGCATTATTGTCCCAATGATGCTGTTGGATGGTTGAGACTTGAATTGCCGCCTCAATGTCCCTACCGCGCATGCGCGGTCCTCCCTATAAGAGTGGCGGCTATGCGGGCTCGACATCTCTTTGTCTCAAGCCGCCGTCCTGGATGGCCGCTCGTTCTGTTGGTTCTTCGTCTTTCGTCCGCATCTCTGTTCCCTTCACCCTCCAACCTCGTGGGTACCGAAGACACCATGGCTCCCTTCCCGTGCATTCCTGAGACCGATCCATCTTCCGATTTGGCTTTGCGCCTTTCGGTCGCACTTGCCTCGCCCTTCACTGGTGCTGAAGACGTCGTGGCTCCCTTCCCGTGCTTTCACTGGTCTGACCCACCTTCCGAATTGGCTACACTACATTCATTCGCTCCTTGCCCAGCCGCTCAACCGGTACCGAAGTCACCGTGGCTTCCTTCCCGTGCCTTCCCGAGTCCGCCTCACCTTCTGTTTGGGCCTTTGCCTTTCGGTCGCTTCTTGTCACTCCGCTGCCTTCATTGGTACGAATGATATCCTGTGCTCGGATCCAACCCACTTCACGGGTTTGGCTTCATGGTCAATTCGTTCGCCCTTACGGGTACTGAAGGCATCGTGGCTCCCTTCCCGTGTATTCCCGGGTCCGACCCACCCTCCAAGTTGGCTCTCCGCCATTCGGTCGTTCGTTGACCAAGCGCTCTCCTTCACCCGACCCTAGTCACCGCCCGCGCCAGTTCGCCTTCCAAGTCGGCTTCCAACCCTTCGGTCATTCCTGAGTTTGGCTGCCGTCCTTCGTTTGAACTACATTCACCGTGGCTCCCTTCCCGTGGTCTCCCGGGTCCGACCCACCCTCCGAGTTGGCTTTCCACCATTCGGTTGTTCCATGCACAAGTGCTCTCCTTCACCCGACCCAAGTCACCGCCATCCCGTCGTCCGAGTCGGCCTTTTGCCTTTCGGTCGTTCCTATGTTCGGCCACCGTCCTTTGCTTGAACCACTATCACCGTAGCTCCTTCCCGTGGTCTCCCGAGTCCGACCACCTTCCAAATCAGCCTCCCGCCCTTCGGTCGCCACTTACCAAGCCGCCCACCCTTCTCTGGAATTTGATAACGTCATGGCTCCCTTCCCGTGTTTTTCCCGGGACCGACCCAACTTCCGAACTGGCCCCGCCTTTCGGTCGCTCCCTAGCTGGCCCGCCAAACCTTCGTAGGACCTAAACTCAACACTCCTCTCGAGCCTGGCCCCCCCCCCCCCCTTTGGATGCGGCTTCCAATCGGATAGTCTTCTCGGATTCGAAGACAACGTGGACCCTATGTTCTCCCGGACCAAACCCTCGTTCAGGGATTATCATCATATCCCTCACTCCGTTCGTTTGGCACGCACATGCTTCTTGGGACCGACATCAACTTTGCTCCTCCTGTATTTGGCATCGTTTCCCTATTTTGTCTTCGGTCACACGCCGGGCTGACCAGCCTTGTACAAGACATCATGCTTCCGTGTTCATCCTCTAAGGGGATCGCCGGGTCCCTTCGCCTCCATCGCTTCGAACATACCACTGACTCTGCCTTCACCCTTTTGAACTAGATGGTGCTTCACGGCTTTCACACTCGCCTTCAGCTTCCCTCCTCTCTCCCTTCGGCCGGTTCCAGTAACGAGATCGCCGCCTCTCTCGGGTCTGTGTAGTGCTCCTTCGCAACTGTCCACACACCTTCGGCTCCCGGCAGCGTACGAGGCCTTCCGCCTCGACCCTTCCAAATGAATGACGAATCATCTCATCGAGCTTCATCAACCACCAGTTGTTTTCACCATCTGGGTTCCCTTTCGGCTCTTAGGTTGTGATAACCTCAACTTCCATGCAAGGCGCGCGGGCTCCTTGCCGGCTTTCCTTCTAACAAGACCCCGAATCTTCCATTCTCCATTCCCAACAACCTGCTATGGAAACTGTAGGGATACCCCACAACCTTCAGCCCTCTCCTGATATTGACGGGGCTTTTGTAACTATTCCCACTGCACCCACCGTTGAACGAATACAGTCTCCCCCCCCTTTTTTCTTCAATCTGGGAAATCAGCAGCCCTTTCGGTACGACCCTCCACATCCACTTCAGCCTCGCTACCAAAGAACTCATGCCGCAGCTCCCGAACAACATGGCGCTTTCTTGCTTCCAGTTGACGCACCCTTTCCGCATACTCGAATGGTATCAATCCTCGAACATGGCTACCACTGACACCCCGATCCTCTGGTTCTTGGTCACTTATGCTTCTACATGCAACCTGATTACACAGTTTCCCGCCCCTTCGTACGGATTGGGATTAAATCCGAAGATAACTGCTGCAACCGAAGCCCCGTTCCGATGACGGCTCTCTTTTCTCTTTCGGCCAGCCTCGGCTACCGTTGAACCCCTGCCATCACTACCGATGGACCTGCCCTTCTGGCTACGTTACTTTGTAGCCCCCTTCGTTGTGGGATACTCCCTTCACATTCTCCTCTTCAAGGCTGTGAAACGCACTCCACCTGCTTCACCATTTGCTATCTCATCCCCTTCGTCATTGCTGCAACAGAGAACTGCTCGCCCTTCGGCTGCTTTCTCACGAGCATCTTTCCGGGCCTTCGGCCCCACCCCTCTCCTTCATGATGACGTTCTTTGCCACCAGGGGTGCTCATGCTCCCTTCAGGGAACAGCTTCCGCCTTTCACTTCAGGCTAGCTAGGGTTGGGAAAAACCGGTTATTTGCCTAAACGTTTACTAAACGAACCTAATTTACCGTTTACCGTTTAAACGGTTCTCTCCCCCCCCCCCCCCAACAAAATTAAAAAAAGAATAAAACAAACTAAATAACCAACATTTACATTTCCAAAGGTGAACTTAAATTGTACCGCAAATTATTTAAAAAAAAAATTAAAGCATTATGAACGATCGTTGTTGATATTCGGTAAAGTCCGAAAACGTTATCTGGGGAAAAAAATATGCTAACACCTTTCAAACTTCACCTATAAGTTCATGGTTCATCGAATCATAACAGACTAGTAGTAAACACCGGGTACCAGTTTTTTCTGTCTATTTGATCGGTCGATGCGGAAAGTAAATCTTGCAGTAGGCCTAATGATAACATTTTTTATTTACCTTGATTATTATTTTTGTTGTAGGAGTCGTCAAAACTGGCGTTAAATTACTTTTGTGTGATGAAAATAGCACGTGGTTTAAGCGATCGTGACACATTAATCATGGAACAACATGCAGCCGCCATCTTGTCGCGTTTGAGCGCTGAGAATTCCGGGGAAATCCCCTTTCCGGCTGCCATCGATGTTGACATTAATTTCAACGAATAAACTGCTCCGTTTCAACGACCGCTGGTGCCTCCTTTAGTATCGCGAGCTCTGATTGGTTGATTCATGCTAGGTGCCTGTTGAACGCGTCGGGGCCAGTCATGAAATGACGTCACGCAAAGCGAGTAACGCCGTTTCCATTGGAACAAGTGTGCACGCGTCCTTTGTGTACAGCCGGCTAGGAGCCAAAGATGGCGGCCCGCAATGGATTGCGTGAGCGCTGTCGACGCTCGTTAATATTTGAGGACTTTAAACAACTTTAAGGTAATAAAAACATTTTTAAAAATGGCAGAGTGGTAAAATATACTGCAGAAGCATAACCAGTGGCTGTCAGCATTCCAAGATCGCCCATTTCAGAAAGTGTAGCAATTTCTTTGGCCGAAGTTTTTCGGTATTTTTGGCCAAGGGCAGTTTAGATAATCGGATACAGTAAAACATCAGTTCGGATAACTCAGGTTTTACTGTACATTATATAAACAAAATTTATGGATATCCCATCAGAATAAAATAATTAATAAAAAAAAAAGCTAAGTATGATGCGAGACAAAACATAAGACTGACACCTTCCAACCAAATGTTTACAAATTTAGTACCCTCTTCCCATTTTTTCGGTTATAAATAAACGAAAAAATGCTAAACGTTTAAACGTTCAAATTCCGTTTAACCGTTTAAACGTTTAACCGTCCCAACCCTACTTCAGGCCGCTTCCCGTCTCTCTCCTCGCATCCCTTTGTACTGCGTTCACGCTACCTAGCACCCCACATAGCCTTGTTTCCATTAGGCTCGTCCGTGTCTTTGCACCTTTTTTCACAACCATGGTGAAAATGATGAAACCGAAGAACGTCGATGACGAAGTAGACATTTATTTCGTCCGAGTTCCTGTAATTGACGACCCCAGAAAGTGCCATTGTGCAGGCCTTCTTAACCCTCTACGACTTGACCCGCACAAAACAGTTTGTCAATATCATCGAAAGTGCGACTATTACAAAAACCCGTGCCCGATCTGTGTAACAATACCCCTCCTCACGTGGCGCGAAATCGCATCTCGGCAACTTCTTTCAGCTACACGCAAACGCCAAGCTACCAGCCAAAAGCTCACAATGAAGAAACTACGAGAAGAATCTCTCTTCTCGCATCATCTCCCGCATCTACTAAAATTGCAGTTCCACCAACTCCTGGCGGGTTCCATTCCTGTCCGGGCACCAACACGCCTCTCTCCCAGCAATCATGGACAAGAACGACGGAATCCATCGAAACTCCGGACAGTGTTCTTTCGATCCACTCTTCTTTGGCCGATCAGCCCTCACAAACGCCAGTTCGTGCTACCAAACCCACAATCGTAGAAGAGCCTCCCTCGTCCCCACACATTGAAATTGCTGAAGACGAAGAGGCCCCGTTATTGCAAGCCTATGTGACTCCTGCTACCCCGTTCTCTCCACACCACGGAAATGTGGAAGAGGAAACAACATCCCTCAGGTTAGATTAAACCACCCCTTCAATTTAATCCAACTCTCCAGCACCCCAAGTTACTGTGTCAACTCACCCTCCATGGGAACCAACACCTCTCCATGGTCTCGAATGATGACATTGTTGAAGTCGACCACGAAAAAATCTTTCTGACGCTACATCACAAACTACGTCTCAACGTCTGTTCTCGCCAACAATACGACAAGAACGTTATCAAAGTCAAGCCCTACCTTCTCCACTTACAGGACGTAGTCTTTCAACAACACGCCACAATAAGCAAACTCACATATGAAGTGAAGTGAAGGATCTAAAAGCCCGGAACGCAGCACAATCCAGGAAATTATCCGACTATGTGCCCTCTGATGCCACACTAGGCAAACCCGCACCACCTCACCCTCACACGGGTCTCAAACCCCCCCCCCCCCACCAATCTTTTTCCTTGGCTGTTACATCCGATTGAAAACCTACACAAAGTACACCGTCCCTACTCTCGACTCTGCCGTCTTCTACACTCTGCTTTGTTGGCAACGCCCCACGATCCACGTTTGAAAACTGCATCCTTCCCATCACGGCCGATGGAAATCTCCGATTCAAGCCTCTCTCTTAAAGCCCCATCACAACAAGACCCAGATTCCATCTCACAGCTTCATCTAGCTAACATCACGGAGACGTGGAATGCCATCAAAACAACTTCAGCATCCCACAACCTCCTGGCATACTCCCTATGGCAATACGATAACTCCATCCTGTCTGCTCCCGTACACCACGAAATGGTTGCCCTCTCCGATAACTCCATCCTCCGACATTCCGTGCATCCCATGCAGATCCAAAACTAGTAGTCCATGAGCCAGTCATGATGTGACTACCATTAGGTGGGGCAAAACGTCACTTTGGTTTTAGATTGTCCTATATATGAGTAGCAAGGAATCACTTTCTGGACATCACCGATTCCCAGCTAAATAAATTTTCCGGCCACCCGTTAAACCCAAATGTTAAAGTCTGTGTGTGTCTCGGAAATTATTGGTCCTAGGCGAAAAATACTTCTCGGAAAAATTGTTCCTAATGAAATTTTCCATATATCTACTTCTTTGGTGGAAATTTTTGATTTTCTTAAGTTAATTTAAGAGATAAATTAAAAGGAAAATATTCAAAAATCAAAATATGTTGATCATCGGTAGGCGATCAAAAATCTATGTTAATTATCATATCTCGTTTCTTTAGAAGCAGTTCTGTGGCATTTTATGATCCTTTTCTGGGCTAGGAATAACAATGAGCACGACAGCAAAGGGTTTGTTGATCGAATTTGCGTGTTTCAAGATGGCAGCCAAAACAACAGTGCATGTTTTCCAATGACATCTCATTAATTCTAACAAGGAAATTAGTTGGTTTAATATTTATTATATTACATTTTTCTTTTATTTCCTACTGAAACATCTTACTACACAGCATTTCCTATGTTATAAATACAAACATTAATTAATATGATATAGGTTTCTTTGAACGGCATAACAAATCAAGCACTGCTATCACATGAATCAATATTATACTGTATCTCTTCCTCATCGTCATCTTCTTCAATGATCGAGCAGGTTTTCAGTTTTCAGACAGCTGTGCATTTAAGGTGGTCCAATATACTAGAACCGTCGAATGGCCGCCAAGATCGAGAACACTATTGCAGGACATCAGGAACATTAGAACGTGTGGAGCTGGAAAGACTGCCATCCATTTGATATGAAAGTGTCCTTCTTCTGTAATCTACCCGTGACCTAAACTTGGGATCGGCACCTCAGGGAAACTTTCTAGGTTTCTTCTCCAGATGCTAGCTTGATAGTTTGTGCGAAGAGTGTGATGAGAAGGGCATCTTCACAGGGTGGTAACTGTCCAGATGTCATGTCTCCACTTCTAGCGCGAAACAGTTGATACTGCAATTCGTTAACTTTACCAACTTTTGTATTGCTCTTGCATGGTATTGGCAAACTCTAGGTTGGTATTGAAAACTTCATCCGAGTGTCTCCAAGATGCACCAAGGTTGGCGAATGCATTCCTAAACTTCGGACTTCGCATAAACTTCGGACTTCATTGACTTAATTTTTTCCTGACCGGCCAGTGCACTAACAGTATCACATCCCGTTCAAGGATGAAGTCCCAATAACACCATGCACATATCGTCTCCCATAGCTGAGTCAAGTTTAGTTAGATCAATAACTAAACGTCAGGATCCTCTGTGCCACACCTAATGAAGATTTAGCTGGGTATGAGGTACTAAGAGCAAGACAGATGACGAAAACATCAATGTCATCTACAATGTACAAAAGATTTGGATGGTTTTCTGCAGCATGCTTTGCGTGGAGTAGCATCCGAGTATCCGCCTCTTCTTGTTCAATTTGAGCACGTCCTCATCTTTGCATTCATTCCTTTGTAAGATTCAAGCAACGTTCACCAAAAGTGACAAACATAATTCTTTCTCCAAGTTTTGTACTTCTTTTCTCTTCTTTCCAGCAATCACCAAGAAATATGGTTGGCTTGTCTTTTGTCTCTGTTGATGCCAGTAGCCACTTTCAGTTTTTGATTATGTGTGCTGGTCTGTTTACACTGAACATGACCTCTTCAAGTGATCGACGCCTGAGGCACTCATCAGATTTTACTGAGTTT
>JAHWFP010212775.1:0-46137 GCA_023313725.1 Lithobius niger | reverse complement strand
GCGACTCGGTGGCGCTACGCGTACCCCCGGTTCAAGCAGTCACTTCCTTAAAAATATATCAGACTTACTAATTACTTGATCAGATGCACAGTTGGATCAGGAAAAATAGTGACAATGAACAGGACTCAACCTCTAGCTTGCCGTGTATTTCTGTTCAGCGTCTTTATATGATGTTGAATGACAGGGTTGGCCGTTAGTTATACCGAGAGAGTTCATACGATCATAACATGTATTATAACACTTTACGATGTCTGAAAATCCATACTCTAGTTACGATTACGAGTACATTAGGCACATCCATTGATCTCATCTTCATGATGCTAAAGAGATAAATCTAAGCATGTGCTGTAGTAAAGACGTGCATTGGCTCTAACAAAAGTTCGGACTGAGCTCTAACCGAAATTGTGTTTCTTTGGCGTGAGCGTTAATAATCTCACCAAGTCTCGATGTTTGACTTGGCTCGGTGGCTTAGTGAGCAAGTCTGCCAACTTTCTTATGGTGCTGACGTACTTGATTTCCATCTCTAGTTTTAGGACAATGTACTCTGACTCCATCGTGCATGACGCTATACAGCTTCAACTTCTTGTTAAAAGATCGTATAAACAAATATATGCTAAAAATTTTTAGAGGGACCCTTCAGTTATTGTGAAACTCTGGTCAGAGTTTAATGCCGGTATGTAAACTAGGAAATAGGCTTTGGGCCTATTGTAGGCGGAGCGAAGAAAAATTGATTTTAAATTTGTATTTCCTCTCATTATAATGGCTTTGCAATGTTTGCTAATGGTCTTTAAAAAGCTCGGGGCAATATTCATTCGGCTACAGTTGAGCTGAAGCTTTTTGCTGGTGTTTTTTACATTTTAGCTAGGCTACGTTTCATTTCAATTTTAAGATACTTTCGTTTGCTCCCATATTTAGTATCCGTTTCGTTATTTGTAGCCTCTTTGCGCCGTCGCCGCCGTTGTAAAATACAACGTTAGCCACCGTGGTTAAGCTGGCAAAGAACGTGCCGCCGTGGTTAAGCTGGCAAAGAACGTGCCACCGTCAATAATGCTTACATTGTTTATATTTATTGCAGAGTATCTTTCCTAGATTTAAAATATTAACAATAAAGCATTTCACGAATAATTTATTAGAGGCCATGGCCCGTAGCCGCACGCCCCTCATAACGACAACTAAATACAACACCATAAAACACAACATAATCACTGCAAAACTCACACGTGTAGAATTCAACACTAGGCCAGGCCAGCCCACCTTCTCTCTCCCATTTAGGGAAAGTTCCAGTGGGCTACATTGCACTTATCACCACATGTTGAGCAATCATGGGAGATGGGTATCCTGCTCACCTTCTCTCTCCCATTTAGGGAGAGTTCCGGAGAGCACTGGTTGCTGCCCAACGCCAGCATACACAACACTCACCAATGCGGCACACTACACCCACATCTTCACCCTCATCTAGAGGAAGTACCTGTGGGTACACTCACACTTTCCATCAGCACACTAACCGTCAACAACACAGAATCACCACTGCCGGGAGAGGGGAGCACTGAAGCCACTGAATCAATGGGGGAAGGGAGGCAGGCGACAACCCTAACTAAATACCCAAATTGGAGGTCAAGCAGAACCTGGCAATCGCACGTAACTTAGCAACCGGGCGCGCACCTTGAGAATGTGACAGCAGCTCTTGCAGCGTTCTAAGTTCTCGTATCCAGGATGCCAGCATGCTCCGTCTGGTGACATGCTTTCTACAGTGAAGGAGTACATGTTCCGGCGTCTCGTCTACAAGACACGTTGCGCAAACCGGCGATCCAACCCACCCAAATCGAAATTGGTGAGCACGCAAGAGAGAATGCCCAACACGCAGTCTGGAGACTACTTTAGCATCCTGAAATCCAAGCTTATCAATATTTGACCTCAGAGAACATATCGGGTGTACTACATAGTAGCTCCTTGCCACTGCTGTCGTGTCCCAATCCGCTTGCCACACCCGCAGCAACCATTGCTTAACAGCAGCTCGACGCATTCGCGCAGATAGGACAGGAGTCACCTCTTCACAAATTCCTTGAGTCGCATCCCGGGCAAGCCCATCAGCCAAGATATTACCTCGGTTTCCACTGTGGCCTTTCGTCCACTGGAATCCAACATGGCTGACACGAGACGCCATCCAGAACTTCCACAGCACAGAGAAGACCAACGGATCTGCAACGTCCAGGTGCTCGCACGCATGCTTCAAAAAACGCCAACTTGAGAGCGAGTCAGTGTACAAAGTGAAGGATGGTAACCCCAACTCTAACGCTACATCCAGAGCCACAGAGACAGCTAATAACTCACATAGCATGCTTGAGGTGACTGCAGTTACCGAACGTTTGACCGCGACTTTCAACGATGGGATTGCAACCCCAATCCCTCCCGTCTGACTAGCGGCGAGATATGACGCATCACAGAATATTCCACATCCAGTGGCGTTAAGCCCAAAAATGCTGACCAATTCCGGACACCACGACCAGGGGCCAAGAGGTCGAGCACAGGCTACAGCTAGAGGACGATGTGACACTTGCTGTAGTAACGTAATGCCAATCCCTGCCTCGCCCAAAATGCTGCGCGCCGCTTCACTCAACCTGCCGTAATCCCTCAAGATACTGCCAACTGGATCAGAGTGCCCCCTGCTTAAATTGCGAAGACACAGGGCGACTAACAACTCCTTTGCTCTGCACTCAACAGGCGGTTCATTGCACTCCACCCAAAGTGCTTGCACTGGGGTAGAAGCAATGCAACCAGACACAAGTCGCAAACACACATTCACAGCGACTTGTAACACTTGCACTTGTCTTTTAACACCCACCAGAAACGGTAGGTGATAATCTATAACTGACCGCACAAAGGTTCTGTAAACAGCCATAAGTGCTCCTCTTGAAATATCTTTGCCAACACACAAAGCTCGCAGTACTCCAGACCTAGACTGCAATTTGGCTTTCAATCTGGCCACATGCTGTGACCAGTCTAGGGCCGAGTCCAACACCACACCTAGATATTTGACGTTCGCTTTTGGTTTCACAACTTGATCACCGACTTTCAACTGAACTTGCTCTAGCTGAATCTTTTCATACCTTGAGAATACAACAACCTCAGTTTTCGCTGGGGCCAAGAGGAGGCCACGCTTCTCAAGAAGGCCTTCAACATCACACAATACATGCTGAGCCTGCGCCATCAGCAAGTCTAGTCTCTTCCCTACAAACCACACAGCCACATCATCTGCATAGCAGACGATGTTGGCAGAGGCTCCAATTTCCAAAAGCACATCATTGATGGCGACAGCAAAGAGGGTCGGGCTTAGGCAGCTCCCCTGAGGGAGCCCCCTGCTAGTGCTCGATTCTACAGACCAGTCTCCATTCACTCGTGTCACAAAAGTCCGATCGCCAAGGAGAGACACGATCGTGTCAATCAGCCGTGGACTAACACCCATCTTAACCATGGTTGCCCTGACCCATGCGATGGACACAGTGTCATAGGCCGCTTTGATGTCAAGAAAGACAGCTAGAACCATCTGATCCTGTGCCCACGCCTCACGAATGCTAGAAAGCAGAAATAAAACTGCATCCTGCGCACACCGGTTTGGACGATACCCGAATTGCATGCTAGCGAGGCAGGAGTAGTACTCCAAATGCCAACTCAACCTGCGCACAACCATACGCTCATATACCTTCCTAATGCAAGACAACAGGGCGATCGGGCGGTAATTCATCAGTTCTGATCTGTTGCTTCCCTCCTTGTGCACTGGCACAAGAATGGTGTACATCCACGCAGGAGGCACCGGAGCGCCATCAAATACTTCTTGGAACAGAGCCAAAATAGCACGCTGTCCACTTTCAGACAGATGACTGAGAGTACCATAATCAACTCCATCTATCCCTGAAGCACTGGAACTTCTGCACTTGGACAATGAAGACTTGAACTCTGACAGTTCCCACGGTAAGTCACCAGTAAGTGACACAGTGGATGCCGGAACTTCTGGGGGAGCGACACCTCTTGACAAACCGTACACGCTTGCGAATCTAGCATTGAACGCATCAGCAAGCTTGACGCCACGTAGCACCTCGCGATTCCCACTATTCGCATCCATACTATAAACCCAAGACTGCATGGACTTAACCTTACTCGGATTAAGGAGTTTCCACGCCTGTGAAAGTGAGTTTGACATGGCAACTTGCTGGCACAGACGCTCACTATAAGCCAGTTTTTCTTGTTTAAGAACAAAATGTGACTCATCCGACGTGCCCTTATACACTAACCAGTTTTCATCACAAGGAACACGTTTCCATTTCCGGAACGCCTTACGCCTGTCTCGCACAGCAACCATACATTTGTGCGTCCACCATGTTGGATGAACAGACTGAGCACACTTAGGCTTAGACCGACGCTTTGGAGCATGCTCTTTGATCCATGTGCCAAAAATGCCATTTTCTACAACCGGGCGAGAACGCTTCTCACCAGTACTAGGTCCCAATGACTTACCCGCAGGAACTGATCTCAACCCAGACTTTGTTCCCTTACGAGGGCACAGGGCAACCGGGAAGTGATCGCTCCCACGAAGGTCATCAGAAACTTCAAATGCAAAATAGGATGCAATACAGCGCGAACACAAAAAAAAATCCAAAACCGATTCTTGCACCCTATTCTGTTGCCACCGTATGAACGTCGGACTACCATCTTGCATAATTCGCAAGTTGAGATCAGCAATCACTTCAGCTAACCGGCGGCCACGAGTATCAATCTGTAGTGAACCCCAATCGAAGTGATGACTATTGAAATCACCTCCAATAATTACTGGTTCTGGGAATTGTTTAAACCACTGAGACCATTCACTCATTGATGGAGTGCGTGTCACATGCACAAAAACCATCGTCACCCATCGATTACACATATAAACCTTGATTGCTACACAGTCAATACCGTTTACTTGATGCCTCACAGTAATAACACTGTATGGAACCAACCATTTCAAAAATACCCCTACTTTAAGGCCTGAAAAAACAAAATCAGCACCCCAGGCTGACGCATCATATCCATGCATGTTATTTGCTTCTTGAACACTCAGAATATCGACATGCTGCAGGAGAAGCTCAACCTCACCTAACTTGCGCTGAACGCCGCGCGCATTCCACGTAGCAATTGTATAACCTGCAAGACCCGCGAATTTAGATTAGGGGCCCTCTACTAAACCCTTCCCTTGCCTCCTGACCCCCATCTAACTCACTACTGCTTAAAATGCTCTGACTGTTAAATATTTGCTGTGAGTCTCGGATCTCATTTGGAAGTTGATCCACTACTTCACCTTGAGCAGACTCATCACTTTCAATCATCTTGGCATCTTCTTGATCACTTTGAACACCAACCATACCTTCACCAGCTCCTTTTCCCTCCTCAATGCTTTTGCTACTCTTCTCTGATAAATTATTCGAAGATCCGACTAACGTGCCAGATGCATTACTCTTCTTTCTTTTCCGTTTCCTCTTCGCAGGAGGCATGATCCAGGGCCCATCACTTTCAGTTTCATCCGTCCTTTCCACATTGTGATATTTATCAGCAGAGCCACTTCCATCCTTTCCGCCGGACTTTTCAGCATGTTGCAATTGCAATTCAGCATTTTTAAGAGCCACAGTGAGACACGGCGCGCTCGTACTTAAAGACGACAGCTCCAGGTGCTTGGTCTGTTGCTGCCTAGTCAGTTGTTGCTGCTGGAGTTGTGGACGTGGTTGACCACGGACAGATGAGCTTGGGTATTGCGATTGCTGCATTCGCTGCTCAGTGGCCTTCTGGGGAGTTGCAAGGAGATGCTGGCACAACTGACGTGGGTCGCACCACACCCCACAGGTCGTGCACTCGCGACTCGCGCATGCGCGACGATAATGGCCGCGCAAATTGCACCTTAAGCACCTTGGTGCACGGTCGCCCACGAGGACAAGAGTCTGAATTCCCCTGATGATCACTACGTCAGGTACATCATCGATCGAAACACCATCACGCAGCCTTAGAGTGATCTGGCGCACTCCCGTTTCGCACACTGCTTTGCCCCGAATAAACAGTTTTTCAAATGCATGCTTCTCTAGAATGGCAATGCGCGCAAAACCTGCCGCCACTTCTTGCACCGTGACGCCTCTCGGCAACCAATGGAGCCTTGCTTGCACCGTTTGTTCATGAAGGTCGTATAGCTCTACAGGGTGACCGTTGATGTTGAGCTTTGCTCGTAGCAGCATCTGCTTTGCCTGGAGTGATCTCAACTCGACCTCAAAAGCATGCCCAACTCTGAGAGTGCCAATCGCTGCAATCTCTCCAACTCCCACAATGCTTTCTACTGACAGATATATTTGGGTGGTGTAGTAGGAGCGTCCCGCCGGCGCACACACCATAACAACAGATCTGGGCATGTGAATGTTAGAGAGGCCCCCTCCATAAAGTTTTTGCAAAGCTCGCAAATTCTGAGAGCGCCGAGGTTGGTCCAGCACCATATCTCCACTGGGAGGACCATCTACTGCTTCAACTTCGTTTTCACTCCAGAGCACATGTGTGTTTCCTTGTGTATTTCCTGCTACCGCTGTACTAAACAGTTTGCTACTCGTTTGAACTGGAACTACTCTATCGTCCACTCTACTCTGTTCAGCCGTTGCTACTGGCAACTGCTTATCGCCTCCATCTTTTTTACTCAAGTCATGTCCAGTACTCACTTCCGTGTCCACACCAAACTCTCTTACTCTCCTTTCACTGATTCCTCTCTTCCTTGCTTCTTTCATTACTTGTACAAATGTCTCATCCGTCACTACACCTAGATTCACTTCACTGTCCGTGATGATTTTCTTCCTACGCAATTCCCTCAGGAGATCATCAACGTCGTCAGCCATTTAGCATTTAATTGCAAGCTAAACAATCACCAGTAACGATAGTACTTCACAACAATCAAAAGATTCGAAACATCCGCGGCTCTCTACGCTGCCTTCTATGACAATGTTGAAGCGCACACCTCTGGCACCTACTGCAACGCCAAGCGCTAATTTTTTTTTTTTAGTTGGAATTGTTACAATTGTTGATCAGCCGGTGTTAGCTTGGCTGTGAACATAGAATTTAAATAATTCTAAATCCTAATTTTAAGCCAAATTGTTAGTCCCGTTTTAGTTTCGTAAGCGACAACAGTAGAGAAATTAGGCCTATTGGGTTCGATGTTAGGCCTATTTATTCTGGCAACATGGGATGGAGAGTGTAGTTTCCATAGCAATCTAGAAATCTTGAAATTACAATACGAAGCCAAATTATTGTTCTGTGTTGTGATATAAATACGTGGTCTGCTGTGTCTGTCATATTATATGAACGGTTTCCTCCTGCAGCGGCGATTTGAGGTTTCAAATTTGAGATTCCCGTTGATAGCGTCAACGCCACTTTGGTTGCCATGTTGGCTGAATTCCTGCAAGCATTCTTTTTTACATGAAACGAATGTGAGTCATTAACGAATCCTTCTGGTTTGTTTCCCATTTGCTTGTCTTCTAGTGGTTAAAGTGTTATGATCAACTGTTATTATTTCGTTGAGTTATGTCAAAAAAGATTGTTAGCTGTAAGGAAGCTACGATGATTTATTTTGGCTTTTTTTTTAAAGTTCACTTGATTACCAACAGCACAGTGTATGCTTCGTCGGAATTCCTTAACTATTCACGATTCCAAATTTACAATGGTGAGTGTTAGAAATAAATTCGAAAATTTGTTATTTCTCCCGTAATAATTGTTCGATTTACGTCAAATTTTGTCTCAGCAATACTGTTTGGGGTATCAAGCGTTGTACCAAATTTCATTCCAATCCGATCTTTCGTTTGGGCTCTACACAGACTAAAAATGTGCAACCAACAGACCAACGGACCAACCAACCAACATTTTGCAATTTGGTGTCCGTTATAGGCTACGCTTCGCTCGCTCGCTCCGCCAATAATGAACTTAAATATTTTGCCCTGGTACTAAATTGAGTTACAATGCAATAAATACAGGTTTTATTTCCACAAGGGTTAACTACTTCAGCTCGTAAAATACACAATTACCAGTGTAGGCTATCGGAAATTGGTAGTGGGTGGCAGCCTACAGTTTTGTTCGTCATTGCTAGTCACCAGACAAATTGTTGGGTGCTCTTGGAAACTTGGGTCTAAGGGCACTCCTCAACACCACACACTATTGGGACCACCCGTTAGTAGATGGTACCCCGTTCAAGATTTATGATCCGCTATCACCAGCAAGTCAGCATCAACATAACCTTCTAGACATCTTTCTGATTATAAACTATTCCACAGTCTATTACTCCTTTCAGGAACCTCACTACCCTCTTCTACTGGATTGGAATAAAACTTACCAAGATTGGAAACGTAACGATCCAACAAGTTCCCTATATGGGTTTAACTGTTACTTGTGCTTTGTTCGTTGTTGTGTAATGTGCTTTCGTGAGTTCAATCATCATGTCCATCGGTGTTGACCCTGGAACATTTGTAAGGAATTAATTAATGGCTTAATTAGTATTTATAACAGAAACAATGCAACTAATTAATTAGATACATATTTGCATAATATCATAAATTTATAAAATGCATGAGCCGAATATTTATTCGGATAGATCAAATAGACTCCAGATAAATAAATATAATGAGGAGTCCTTTTTCAAAGACGACCGAGAAGCGGCAAGATCATTGTAACCAGACCAGCGTAATTACACCTATTGTTAGAGTTTAAAGGATGGCATTACCAGTTGATAATATTTACTACATTTCGTAGAACCTTAAATGGCTTTCTAGAAGTAGATTTAATTACGATAAGATCGTCGCTCATGATTGATCACGTCAAAGTATAACTATAAAACACTCCCACACGGGATAGTTAATTATATCGGCAGATAGCTTCAAAGCGCCGATTATGGGAAACATTCAAAATCCGGGAATACAACAATAGAATGATTGACATAAGTAGAGGTCCCATTTGGTGATAAGGGCCCAAGCTCTCAGAATGTTACTATATTTAGCATTTCAATAATAAATCAATACTACAATGGATCGATCATGACCGATAACGCTACGGTATTTATACCGAACCTCGGAATGCATGATCATCAGCCGCTCAACAGTTGCCTAACTAGTCTATGCCAGTCGAATTCTGGAGGTTCCGATCCTCAAAGTACGCCAGGCCAGACGCTGTGCCGTATCTTGGACGGAGCCTCGCCGGGCTAGAGCCGTGTGCTGCTAGCTTCATTCACGCTTCTATTATAGAGCTAAGTATTTCAATACGATAGCAATAGCTATGATTGTTTAAGATTAACTCGTAACAATACTACGCTACTAAATTAACCCAAGACTTCTTAATTATTTAAGAGAATATAATAATGATTTAGTTTTCCGCTTGACTTAATCAGTAATGCCATTCGTTTGACTCATTGCAGAATAACTGTAATCGATACATTAAATCATAACCATCTGTCACTGATTTAATTGACCATATTGTGGGTCGATTAAAGGACCAGTATTATACGAATGATTGCTTATTATTTAGCCTACCTATTTAGTGCATAATTAGTGTTTTATACAGTTGATTGCCCTTATGCTATCCTGATACTAATGTTTGTTCTGGTCAATTGGTCACTGGAATAGAACATTACAATGGTATCTTAAGTGGAATTCAATCTCCCTTAAATCCCCTGAAAGAAAAAAAAGAAAAATAATACTAATAATTTAAGAGCATTCAGTTGTATTTTATAGAAATAATGCCAATTTTCTCATTTTGCAGTCTTTAAAAAGCTGAAATTCAGCTTTAAAATTCGGTTCAGATTTTTCCGATAGTCAACAACGATAGTTGGTTTATTTATAAACAGGATTTTAACACTCAAAAGTACGGGAAAGTTTAGTAGCCTATTTTATGAAAGTAACGCTAGTTAAGCTTTGTTGGAAAATAACATTGTTGATTTTGCCAGTATTTTGCGATTGTTTATGAAATTGTTGGTTGACATGTTCAATGCTATGAAATATGTTCAAGTGTATTATCTTGTGTGCATTTAAAGGTTATTTGCTTTAAATTTGCCACAATAAGAGGTAATTTTAATCAATTTTGGGTAAACTTATAGGCCTAAATTGAGTTCAGTGCACCTTGTTTATTAGTCACAGTATTGCTAATTTTCTGTGAAATTGTTCGTTGGTTACGCTTAAAATAACTACCGTCAAATTATTGCTGACTTCAGGTGCTAAAATTCGGGAAAAGTTCAGTATTTTCCATTTTAAAGGGAAAATTTATCATTTTATGCAAAAATTGCATAACAATTTTCAAAGTGCTTATGACTTAAGACTTGTGCTACAATTAAGTTTAAATCTAGTTTAAACTTTGAATATTTGCTTAAAATCTAGTTAAATAATGCCTAGAACTAGAAGTAATCATGCTAGAGGCACAGTTCAAGTCTGAGGCAGACAAATTAGAAAACCCTCAAATCGCCAAGATTTTGTGAAATTCACGGATGCTTCAGTTAGCACTCCTAATTTAGACAGTACTAATACTACTCCAAACAATTCGGTTACAAAATCGGAGCATTCTGATACTATCGACGAGATCGATGCATAAAATTTGCCACCACCGAAATGAGTTTAGTCTCGTTCAGCTAATTGCTCTACTCAAAATAGGGGTAATGCTAGAGATCGAATCCGATCTAGGTCGCCACACGATAATCGTACATCACGTACAACTCGTGTACCTTTAAATTCCCAAGTACCACTTGGTACTTAAGTAGCACTAAATAATCAAGTACCACCCAATAATCAGGTGTATTCAAATCAAAATATGCCATTAAATCAAACTATGCCATTAACCCAAACAGTGCCGTTAAATTTAGCAACGCCACAGCATAGTCATGTGCCACCAAATTTGACACCAACTATGCCTACTTTGCAAATACAAACAAGCGCTCAAACACCACTTAATATATATCAATTGCCAATAAATTCGCAAATACCAAATCATTCCCATGTTCCTATTACTCCAAATGTAGTAACAAACTCTCAGATTCCACACGGAAATCAAACACCGCTAACTTTAACCCCAAATCTTACTAGCGGACAACAAGTCAACATGATTGAGGAATCTCTTCTTCAAAGAACTTTAGACCATACTTTGGCAGTATGTTTACAGTCAACTAATGATAACCTTAAAGCAGTAACTGAAAATCATTTAGAAGTATTAAAAACCATTACCGAATTAAATCAAAGCAGGGATTCTCATAATAAAACTAGACATTGGGAAGAATTACGTTCAGCCAAGAAAGCGATCTTACCTTTTGCAGGGGACGACTCATTATTTTCGCTTTTGCGTTAATGGTCGAAAATTTGCGTACATTAGATCCTTCATTGCAAGATTCAGAACTAGTTTCGGTTGCATGTAGTAAATGTACAGGTCCAGTTGCAATTTATTTAGTCATGAATCCGCATATAGCCACTTCTCAAAATTGGGACAGCTTTAAGGAAATTTTATTTATTTCATACGGCGCGACTTAAAAAGGGAGAAACTATCGAACTTTTCGTTGCCAGATTAGAGAAAATGGCTTCACAACTTTGGAGAGTTAAACCTACAGACTCTGAATCCCAGAGAGCTTTTAAACAATTAGCAAAAGATGACGGAATGCGTTCAGTATTTCTGCACGCTATGCCACGGGAAATTGAAGTTCATGTAACATCACAAATGCATATCACGTTAGGGACATGTACAACTCAGCTATCTATAAACGTTCAGTTTTAGCTGGATTCCAAGGCAATGAAAATGATCTTAACTCTGATAAATCAGGTATTAAACAAATTTCAAATACTGAAGTTAACCTAGCTTTTGGCACAATGCTAGATAAAATGAATTCATTAGAAAAAGGTATGACAAAGCTCAGTAACGGTAAAGCTAAAAATGTTGAAGCTAAAGTTAGTACAGTAGACACTAATGTAAATCAAATTAAAACGTGTCACCGTTGTTTAGCCCCAGGTCATATAAAACGAAATTGTTGCATTGAGGATGAAAATCTACAGCAAGTCCGACAACGTTGGGGAAAAGTTAAACAAGAAATAGGATTTTCTTCAAATAAACCCAACAACAAAAACGGAAAAGGAGGAAATCGATATAGGGGAAATAACCGAGGTAAACGCAGAAATTATTTCTCTGGTTTCGATAATAGGGATTCTGTTCAGTTTAACAAGAAAAATAACCCTTACGCATTTCAGGCTAACACTAGCAATAGCGGTAACAATAGTTACAATAACGGACTACAAAATCAAAATAGTGGTAATAATAATGGTAGAAATCAAAACCAAAACCAAAATCAAAACCAAAATCAGCAAAGGCAAAGGTAACAACGACCAAAACCGTGTTCCACAACAGGCTACAGATATAAAAGAGAGTAATGACTCATGTCAAAATGGACATAATCCAAAAAACGAGATTATAGTCTGAATGTTAACAGGGATTCAGAACTAAACTCAAAACAGTAGAACAGTGCAGTAATTACGATCAAAATCCACACTTAAGATCGGTTCAAGCTCAAACTCCTGTTACCCAAAGTAACGAAGTAAACAGTATTCACTTATTAAAAGTAAAATGCGTTCCATTAATTTCGGAGGACGATGCAAATAAATTAATGCTTAAATTGTACTCAAACGTTGAATGGCACCAGCAGAAACTTGCTTTGCCAGATCGCACGTTAGCTTTACCACGTTTAGCATCATATTTTGGCAAAATACCGTCAAAATACGTTGCGAGGTCTATAGACAGTAATAAAAATCTCGTAAATGAATTTACAACTATTTTAAATACAGTTAAAGTTAAATACGATTTAACTTGTGACTCAATAATAGTAACACTATTCGAGGATGGTTTAGATTCCACAAATTTTCATTCAGAATTAAACCCAGTCGATACTAAAAAGCCGATCGTTCTCGCTTTATTAGGTCACGAACGCACAGTTCAGTTTAAACATACGGATGATTCATTTTATAAAGATGGAATTAAAATGCCTTCAGGCACTTCTATTGGTATGTCACCAACAACGCAGAAAAATTGGAAAGTTAGAATTCCAACAGTTGTAGGAATGTTCGAACCTACAATCTGCTTAACGTTTTGGGACGGCAAAAATGTTGCCCACCCAAACGCATCACCGGCGAAACACTCATCGTTGGGAGAGCGAGGAAACTTGCTTACGAGCATTTCTGCTCAACCGGGCAACAGATGGTACAAACAGCACCATCTAGCATCCAAAGTTGATACTAGCTGTGAGTCATAGAAGCAAAACGAAACATTGCTCGACTCGGAGCAAACAGCACCTAACGCTGACAACGTTCAAGTGAACACAGTTTTAAATAAGATGAAGGTTAAATATTCACGTCCACACTTAGTGTTCGACTTGGTAATAGGGCAGAAATATGTTTATTAGATACAGGTTCTTCACTTTCTTTAATTACAAACACAGCAGCGCAATGCATGCTTAAATATTTTAGTGTTAAGTGTTAGATAACGACATATCTCCTTGCTCAAAGAACAATAATGTATTTTCAAATGCATATATCGCATTAGATTTTTTAAAACTCATCACAGTCAATAATTAAGCTTAAATCGCATAATATGTGATAAGATTTAAATGAGCTTTTGGAAGTTGTTTAAACGGAAATATTTTGCATAAACAAATTTGGTATTATCATTTCCACTTCCAGCGAATAAAAACAGTAATATTTACTAACCAGTATATGAAGGAAATTTGGAATAAAGCTTAAATGTAACATCACATGATAAATTTTGAAAAAACAAAAAATATAATAAATAATAATAATCTTGTTTCTCTCCCCCCTCCCCACCTACACATCTAGATTGGACAGTTTTACCATTTTTTCCTGGTCTCTTTCAGGAAGTGCATCAAATTTTTTCACACTTTGGTGTTAGAGTTCTTAGTAAACCAATTTGTGCAATAGCTGTGGCCATTCGCCCACCCCCCCTCCCTTCTTCTCTTAATCTGAATGTTGGCACTGTTAATTCCGATTTTTTTATACCCACATGTGCAAATTTTGATGAAGCTCTGGCAAACCCAGTCCTTGACTCAAATAAAGATGTAGTATATGTTGTTGGCTGCCAAACCTGCCCAATTATCTATGTGGGGCAATACAAAAGGGCTTTGGGCACTCGCAAACGGGATCACGCCAAGGCCCTGGTGAAGGAGGACGAAGCATATGCTGTTGTCAAACAGCATAACAAGACAAAACATAATAGACGTTAGCAAAACTCAAATCCTTTATCATGAAAAACTAGAAAAATTTATGTTACATCTGGAATCGTACACTATTTCTGTTAATGAAAAAAGGGCTATGAACACCATCAAGAAATTTCCAACAATGCAGTACTGGGTTAACCTTTTTAATAAATTAAGTGTAAATATAGTAGGCTATGAATTCTGGGTATGACGTCTTTCTAACACGGCCGTGTTGTTGGCTGCAGCAGACTGTTGCTGCTCGTCGTTTTAGTTTTGTGTGTTTTTATTGTAAGTATTTGCTGTTTGGGCTGTTTTAATGTTTAACATCACACTCCTCTTGTTTGTATTACGTTTTAGGTGATCAAGATCCGCATATTAGGACTGAAAATTTAAATTTGCTCGTTTTTATATGTTGTTGTGGGATTTGTGCCAGTCAGTGGACATCTTGGAACAGTACCTTCTCTGCCATCACGAAGTAATTCCGAAGTTTAATAAATAAGAATTTCTTATCGTATTGTCCATTATGGCATACAGGGCAGTCGTTCCTGCAGGGGCCGGGGCGCCGGCACTGCTGGACGCCGCTCCCGCATCGACGGCGTTTGGGACATCTGGGTCTTGAACGTGGGCGATGCGGATGAGGTCCGGAAGCGGCGGCAGTTCCTCTAATAAACAATCGGAAAACAGTTCAGCAAGATCATGGGGCAGTTCGTCGGTTGTCGGGGAAATCTGCAGTCGGCAGGCGACATCATTGAACTGGGCTCTCGCCCTGTGCAGATTCTGCTGCATAAAGAAGGTGTTCTCTGCATTGACGGCCCTCCAGAAATACGCCGAGAAATGTTCAGTCCCTTAAGGGAATGGTGGAAAAGATACTAGGTACCGACAATGTAGACACTGCATTAGTCAGGGGACTACATTGTAGATAATGGGCACTCAAACACACTTGTTGTGCTAGAGAGGACTCTTCGGGCGGGGTACCGTCAACTAAAATATTTTGCCTCGAATTCACCAGGATTACCTCCATGAAGAAGAGCCGGAGCACGTAGTCCAGCGGATCCTCATCCGGAAGCACCGGGGAAAAAGGAACTTCTTCCGCGGCCCGGTGGGGACATTTGTCAAATAAGGAAGGCGTCTTTTCGCAATGCAGGTAATGGTCTATGCAGACCGAAAGCAGTAATAAATTGACGGATAGTAGCCGGAGAAAGTCTTTCACGTAACGCGGCAGATTGGTGACCGTGCTCCTCTCTTCCTTCGGGGCGACCCTTCTCTTCTTTTGAGGAGGATCTATAGCGTCGAAAATTTGGGTAGCAAAACGAAAAGCAAACAGTCGAATGGAAGTACACGACTTCGTGTGCGGGTAAAATGGCCGAATTTTCTCAAGTCCAAAATTTGACCCAGAAATGGACATTGGCAAAAAACCAATGGGTGCAAAATTCAGGCTTGACGTCATGAAAAGGGGCTGTCTCTTTTCCTAGGGACCTAGCTCACCCCCTCTGCTCTGTAGTGACCATCAGCTATCGTTTACATGGCCTCGATCAAGCTACATTTTGAGGTCGGATCAAACCAACATGGCCCAGAGCCGTACCCCCAACCCTTTCAACCCGCTGACCACTTTCGTTTATTGCTAACCCCTTCCCTCAGCAGAGAGAGTGAACATGCTCAATTGCACTCATCAGCAAGTGAAAGGGATGGTCAAAGTAGGTCAGGATGCCTCACCCTTGACCATGACAACAGCTTGCTAGCCGCCCAAGAAGCTAAATTTGGCAAACTCACTCCATAGTGGGAAAATACAGAACTATATATTGTTTTGAAATAAGAAAGAAAATTCTGAAACATTATTTAATGAAATAAATTATTTAATTTAGGTATAAGTGTCACTAACAAATGCAAAAAATTGTGTGAATAATTGTGATATGTATTATGTAACTTAGAAATATATATGAATGTAACATGACTGATGTAGTCCAAAATTCATGTATTTTCAGAAAAAATTGTGCAACATATAATAAATTGTGGTAAAGTGTCAGGATAGCAAATAAATGGAGAAAGAGGCTAAATCATAGAACAGGGATCACTCCAACATGATCCAGGACTAATTAAAAGATAAGTGATTCCTAGCCTTGTGGTGAAAACAAAAGTGTAAATCATACACCCCACCCCTCCTTGCCACGATACATATAAAATCAATAGCCATTAATAGGCAAATTTAAATATAGAAATGTCGTAAGTTAATGGGGAACACATATAACTTACTATAACTTGAACCTAAACACAGTAGTCCAAAATGAAAAACTTTGCTGTTACTTGTAGTAAGGTATACTTAAATGTAAAATCTTGTAAAATAATTCACTATGTGAATTCAAATTGTAATTGGGTGAGGTTTGCTTAAGACTCGGAACGACAAATGCAGTTCAGTTAATGGATACACTAAGTTTCAAAGTACCTCACACGTAAGTTCCTAAGGAACAGATTACACATGTATACTCAGGTTGTAGTGAAAAACCTTGAAAGATCTACCGCATGCTAGAAATTACTTTTTCCTGGTTGGTAACAACCGCATGTGAAACTTGCGTTGTAAGTGCAGTCTTATAATTGTGCGAAACAGATAATGGAGTCTGGCCAACTCGTATTATCATGATTCGTCCAGGGTAACTAGTACTGTAGACATTTGAAAAAGTATGTTCTTTAATGAAAAAAAAAGTGACTTCTTGTGCTAGCCACCACACAAGTGATGCAACATCACTCTGAACAAGATATCAAAATTAACGATTGCAGTTATAATGTTATCTCTGCTTATTCTAAGTTAAAAAGTGCAGTTGAAGTGCTCGGATACTGTACGATAGTGTTTATGACAGCAGGTTTGTTAGAAACTTGCATATCAGATTTTCATTGGCAGCAAATGAAAAAAGTTCTATGAATGCTGCATAGAAATCATTTGATTTAAATTTTAAATTTAGGTTTCTGGAATTACTAGAATTCCAGCTTCAGACTTTCCTATGTATTGGTTGCTTATGTTCAGGAGCACCAATTGAGGTAGCATAGGTCATAAACGGTTTTTTGTTATGCAAAAAAGCTCGTTGAAGGCGATAGCCTTACAGACAAATCACTGTAAAGCATTCACTTTAGTGACGGTTACGAGTCACTAGAGCCTCGCACAACATTAGGCTCAAGGATTGTGAAATCACATCCTGTAGTATAACGTATTTATTGTGAGGAAACGCAATAATTTCTAAAAGTCATGTTTGTTGACGGAAACTTAACTGTTAGTTTCGACCAGGACATGATAGTCAAAATGGGTTGACACACATAATAACAAGGTTCTTAAAATGCTATGATAGACGGCTTTCTGTATTGGTCAGTTTGAACTGTCACGTAGTAGCCAAAAGGGAAAACAGATAAATCAGAATACAATTGTTTCTTAAAAAGTTCTACGATTGATGGCTTTCCGCACTGGATAGTCTGAACTGTCTCGTAGTAAGTCAAATGGGTGTAACAAATACAAGTAAATATAAATATACTTTACACACCACATCAAATGCACCGCATATATGATGAGTTTCAGTGCTTGTTATGTAAGTTTGAAAATGAAACTTAGAGTCAACTACAGACACCTACAAAAATACTACCAAAACCGCGGAATATGTGAAATTAAAATGAACATTAAGTACGCAATGGGCACACAGTCAATTTTCTTTTCATTGGGAATAACAATAATTTGATACTTAAATGATGGGTTAAGCGAAGGCGACTTAACAGGGAAAACAATGCAGGAATCCTGTCCCCTCCCTATCATGTTTAGCATATGTATTTGAAAAAGCATGTTAGAATTGACTTTTGATAACTTGGTCGCCAGTTTGACTCCCAGCACAGGACCAAACAAGTGATACTATAGACGGAAACATACAAGTTTTCCGGGTGACTCATTAATGTAGCATGCATACGATATTTTATTTTACGATGACTGTGTATTCCGATGAAATCTTGTTGCCATTGGTACTACCGAAAAAATAATGATTTATTTTGACAACGTCAAAAGAACTGTTCGAATCAAACCATGGACATTCCATTTGATTAATAATCATTGATTTGGCTATAAAAGAGCAAATTACAGTCACATTTGGATATGAAGTGACTTTTCTTCAAAATGTGAAGAGCCAAGAAACAAGATTTCAAAGGGAAAAATTGAAAGTTGAAAAAGCATACCAGTAATGCTTGTGTTTTCTTTCATCCCCCAGCCAGAGAAAAACTAGGCCAAACAGCTGGCGGGATAATTACCAAGGGTAGAGAAACTACTCAGCCTTGAACGACCTTGGCCAGACCATGGCCAACTCGAGGCCGAAAGTAGAACACAACACGATGGAGAAAGTGCCACGCCTCCTCTCCCTTTGAAAGCGAGAGGAAAACAAACCCATGTGGCTACCGCCACTGGAGAAAGTGAAATATAATTTATTTCAGATCAACAGCATCAAAAGTGAAATGGTTAAACTTTTGGGTTCAGTTACATGGAGAATGCGCTCTCGAGTCTTGCATGCAATTTAAGCCATACATTATTTTATTCCAATTCCACCCAGAATAGTATTGCTCAATTACTGAGACAATTTATTCTTGCTGTACATAATTATCGCCCTGATTTCTGTGAAGGTTATTTTTTTTACCTCAAAGAAGGTACGTTTTCCCTAGTCACATGTTAATTAATTATTTTGGACCAGTCGGTAAATGCGAAATTCTTGCTTAATTATGTAAAGCAGTTTCTGTTATTAATTAGCTGGGTTTGGAAGCTAAAATAAGGAACCACTAAAAAGGTACCATGATTTTAGTCTGAACAGGGATTATGGAAGGATTTAATTAATGGCTTAATTAGTATTTATAACAGAAACAATACAACTAATTAATTAGATACATATTTGTTTACTACAATTATAAAATGCATGAGCCGAATATTTATTCAGATAGATCAAATAGACTCCAGATAAATAAATATAATGAGGAGTCCTTCTTCAAAGACGACCGAGAGGCGGCAAGATCATTGTAACCAGACCGGTGTAATTACACCTATTGTTAGAGTTTAAAGGATGGCATTACCAGTTGATAATATTTACAATATTTCGTAGAACCTTAAATGACTTTCAAGAAGTAGATTTAATTACGATAAGATCGTCGCTCATGATTGATCACTTCAAAGAATAACTATAAAACACTCCCACATGGGATAGTTAATTATATCGGCAGATAGCTTCAAAGCGCCGATTATGGGAAACATTCAAAATCCGAGAATACAACAATAGAATGATTGACATGCGTAGAGGTCCCATTTGGTGATAAGGGCCCAAGCTCTCAGAATGTTACTATATTTAGCATTTCAATAATAAATCAATACTACAATGGATCGATCATGATCGATAACGCTACGGTATTTAAACCGAACCTCGGAATGCATGATATCAGTCGATAATCAGCCGCTCAACAGTTGCTTAACTAGTCTATGCCAGTCAAATTCCGGAGGTCCCGATTCTGAAAGTATGCCAGGCCAGACGCCGTGCCGTATCTTGGACGGAGCCTCGCCGGGCTAGAGCCGTGTGCTGCTAGCTTCATTCACGTTTCTATTATAGAGCTAAGTATTTCAATACGATAGCAATAGCTATGATTGTTTAAGATGAACTCGTAACAATTCAATGCTACTAAATTAACCCGAGACTTCTTAATTATTTAAGAGAATATAATTATGATTTAGATTTTTAAACTCGACTTAATCAGTAATGCCATTCGTTCGACTCATTGCCAAATAACTGTAATCGATACATTAAATCATAACAGTCTGTTACTGATTTGATTGCCATTTTGTGGGGTCAATATTGTGTACACCTGAGTGTTGATTAAAGGCCCAATATTAGACGAATGATTGCTTATTATTTAGCCTACCTGTTTAGTGTATAATTAGTGTTTTATACAATTGATTGCCCGTATGCTATCATGATAATAATGTTTGTTCTGGTCAATTGGTCACTGGAATAGTACATTACAAATTGTTTTCTATCCCAAACAAAATATTTCAGCAGTTCCTCAATTTACTGCTCTTGGTTCATCCTGACACCTCTTGATTCAGTCTTTGTGAACTTTATGCCTAAGAAGTGTGGGAATATCTAATCCAAGAAGTTATCTTGTGCTAGATCGACCATGGTGCAGAGTTAGTACGTACACAATAGAATCGTGGTGTGAGAGGAAATACACATAATATTAATCAACAGTTTATAGGAATAGACAAGGTAGGATAGCATTAGGGCTCATAGGTAAGCTTACCTTACGAATTGTTGGCATCGATGTTAATACTGCCACCGATTACAGCTGTCGATGTATTTCACAACACATCATTGGTGAACGCTTGTATGCTTGGATTGCTGCGCTTTAGGATGGTAGATCCATCTTTTACTCCTTATACTTCGGGAGCTGACATTCCTCGTCTAAGGCCCTTTGACGGGTCAGACACCGATGTCGCTACATGTTGCATGTTGCAGAACATAAAACAACATGTCTTGTACTGATCTTGATGATATACGATCTGGATAATACATCCGTCAAAACCGATAGTGGATTACGCACGGTGCTCCTACTTCCTACAAATTCCCTGACTCCTGATAAACTTTCTTGTTTAGAGTATGTAAGAGAAAACTTTCTTCTTCTTCCTTCACTCTTGAGGGACCCCGGGTTTTGGTATGCCACCAGGTCCGGACTAAGTCATCTTCATGTCGACTTTCATTTTCTCTACTATTTCTGCCTTTCCCAACCAGCTTGTTTCTTGAGCTGTTTATTAGAAATCTTCTGCTCTTTGGCTTCCTTGAATTGGTTAAGCAGCTTTAAATATTTATCTACAATTTTTTGTTGCTCTGGTGTTGTGCTTCTCCTTTGGTCCCTTAAGGCTCTCTTGTCTATCTTAGATCCATTAGGTTCATCAACTCTTATAACGTTCAAGATTTGTAGCCTTGGGCCTGAACTATTTCTCAGGATGTCTTTTCTCGCATTTCCAGTTGCAGCTGCAGTTTGTCCATCTCTGACTGTCTCTTGGAATTTCTCCTATTCCGTTACAGCGACCCGAGTCTCTTCTTGGTTTTGGTTCACTTCTACTCTGTATTCGAACCTCGAGGTCGTCCCCGACCCCTTTGTAGTTGATTTATTGCCGCTAGTGGAGTTGGCTTTTCTTCTGGATGATCCACCTGTGGTACTGGTAATCCATTCTGTACCCAATTGTACGCTTCTTGTTCAGGCTCCAGATTAACTTGTTCCAGATTTTTTGCCTTTGCAACTTTTCCTATTTGTAGAGGATAAACTACCTGTGGTGTCTTCAACTCATTTTCTTCTAGCCCCAACTGTTGTGTCGACTGGAAATTGATGAAGATTATGAATTATAAATAAATTCTCCGATATTGCTGTTGCAATTCATCAACCTCTCGATAATCTTCTCAAATCTTACATCTCTTGATTCAACATTCTTTTTTTCATGTACCCGTGATAACCCTTGTTTCTGGTGTACCCCACCATTAAGCTTTGCTTGACCTGTCTGCTAGCTTTCCGTATTTTCTTGGCGAAGGTATTCCAATGAAAGCTTTGGTTCCAAAACTGTGATGATGTCTAACTGACGGCGTTTTACCTACTGTAGTCATAGTTCATGTGAAGTCTTTTGCACCGTTTGGCTCGCACAAGCATTGTGCAAATAGCATGGCATCCTTGAACTACACCGTACAAGTTCTATCTTTCGTCCCTGTTCCCACTAATATTGTGCGCGTTAAGTTTAGCAGGGTACGGTTGTACCATTCAGCCGTTCCATTTTGTTGCGGTTTTTAGGTGCTTAATTCTATTTGCTTGTAGGAAATCTTCAAATGCCTGTCCACAGTACACTCCCCCATTGTCAGTTTTTAGGGTCTGAATCGTTAATCCAGTCTCTTTTTCAACTCTCGCTTTACATAGCTTCACTCTTCTTTTTGATTAAGAAAACCCTTGCCTTCCTTGAATCATTAATCCAGTCTCGTTTTCAACTCTTATTTTATACAGGGTGAGCCATAAAAAACGCAACAGTAACATTTTTCAAGTCCAAACTTTTCGGTTAGCACCCTCCAGAACCGTAAAGGGTCAGATGATGTTTAACAGAATGGGTAGTTTTGAAAGTCCCTTTACGATTCTAGAAGGTGCTAACAAAAAAGTTTGGAGTTAAAAAAACTTTACTGTTGCGTTGTTTATAGACCACCTTGTATAGCTTAAAACACTCAAAAGCTTCACTCTTCTTTTTGATTAAGAAAACTGTTGCCTTCCTTGAAAAATGATTTATAAAAATGATGAAATAAGACAAGCCACATGACTGTGAAATGATTGTGGCTGTCTCTTTCGTGATCTTCTTGCTAAAGGGTAATCGCACATATTTACCCAACTGGCATGCTTCACACAGTTCTTTAAGTTAGGTTATCACAGCCTTCTCTAAACATTTGACTAAATTATGCCTTTGCATCTTCTTCGAAGAGTCATATTGGATATGAACTAATTAATAGTGCCATTCCGAGTAATCGTTCTTCTTTAATGGTATACTAAATGAATTTTCTCATTCTTCTTTATTTGGACAGTTCTTCTTTTTAAGAAGTATTTCTTCTACAGTTTCCATATTTCAGAATTGTTAACGTCTTCGTTTTTAAATATTAAAAACGTGATCTCTGGTGCCAAAACCAATCTACATTCTCTTTTATTTTTACCAATAAAGTGAATGGCCACCATATTTTCTTGCATTTGTCCAAAGGGCAACAATCTAGTATGCAATAAAGGAACATGGTATACATTATGAAATGGTATTAACTTATTACCAAAGTTAAACTGTACTACTCCTGTCCGTATGATAGGTGTTGTCGTTTTATCAGCTAGAATGGCTGAATTGTCTTTTATTTCTTCATAGTATATGAAATTTCGTCTGTCTGGAAACATATGTTTGGTTGCCACACAGTCACCTAACAATGATTCATTTGCTTTTATTTTACGGGGAATCGACGAACAAAACATTCCTAGTCTTGAAGCATAATTCTTATGTTTTGGATTTGCTGTTGCTGGTTATTCGTCATAAGAACTTGCAATTCCTTGCCATATGCCCCTTTTTGATTGAAAGCAAAATCTGTTTTCTTTTGGCTTTGTACCCACTGATCCCTTGGTTGGGTTGTTTCTCTTGCAATTATTAACACTGATTCTTTTGCTATAATTAGCTTTGATTTCGTTAACTTTCGGTGGAATTTGTTGAATGTTGAATTTCAAGATTTCGTAAGTGTATAATTCTGTTTCTGATAATTATGATTCAGAAATAATATAATGTGTTCATAGTCTTCAGGTTCCCTCCAATCATAAAGAGACAAACTAATTCTTCACTGATTGCTGAACAACCTGCTTTCTCAATTTGAGCTACGCATTTAAAAAAGTACGTAAACATATGATACTGGATAGTTCAGAGAATTCGAAAAAAAAATCACAATGACACACTCTCACAGCACGGAAATCAGTCAATTTCGCAAATTTTCGACAGCTTTTGTTGGGTAGATGGATACTTCTAACTGTTTTCATCAGGTTTAGTTTGAAGAACTTCGGTGCTTTTTGAATTTTATATCTGATGTGCTTCTGTTGTAGGCAATGCACAGCCCTCGTGGCCTCCGATGCTGGTCAGGTCGTCGTCTGCAACGCTCGGCTTATGTGGCCTCCGATGTTGGTCATGTCATGGTCTCCATCCTTCAGTGAGGCAGGCGTGGAGGTCTACTCTCGTTAGGAATTGAATTCCAGGTTTAGAGGGGGGGCCTGTATGTTCATTAGCTCACAATTATCTTTCTTGTGTGTCTGAATTGCCAACGACTCTAATCCCCTGAAATGCTTATCTATCGTCGAATTTGAAACAATTAGAGTTACTAGTATTCTCCCAGTCTATGCAATGCCGTGTTTTCATGTAGTCGACTGCAACATCATTCTCTTCTTTCATATTTCTTACGTCCACTATATGTTACCGTACTCTATATCTCACTCCCTTGCGTGTCTCACCAACATAAACGGTGCCACAATCACCGCATGATGCATGGTGTACTCGTTCTCTGATGATTTTGATCTATCGTAGTGTCTCTTCCTCCTTTGAGCATTCTGTTTCCCTCGTTTTCACTTCCTGCTCTCCCTTGGTGTTAAAAGGTGCTTCTTAAATAGAGTCCTCATGCCTAAAACAGGCATCAAACCTTTGGCTCTTCAAAATTCTCTCTATCTTATCACTCACTCCTTCTACATACGTCAGACTCACTTTCTTTCGCTCACATTGTAAACGAGGAGAGGAATGTGAGCGAAAGTATGTGAATCTGAATTATGTGGAGGGAGTGAGTTATAAGAAACAGAGAATTTTGAAGAGCCAAGGGTTTGATGCCTTTTTTTAGGCAAGAGGACTTTTGGAGTTGTTAAAGTAAACTGTGATTCAAAATGGATGTCTTAACTATATCTGAAGGTACTGTATGACAAATAAAGAATTAAAACAACTCTGAGCAAAGTTAGACCCACTAAAAGTAATGTAAAGTCAACAACTTTAGTTACAATCCAAAATGCTTCCGACAGCAATAATTTACATACTTCAGATCCTATTGATTGCCTTGCACTCGTAAGGGAAACAAGAGAGTCCAAAGAAACCCTAAAAGAAGCTAACAAGCTTACATTTCTTGAAGTTGAACTGGAGAAAATCCACGAACAAGAGTTAAGATTAATGGCGCAAGAATTTAATAGAGAAATTCGGCTGAAACAGCTAGAAGCTGGGCCCTGAAATCGTGAACTTGACATTGAGCAAAGGAAATTCGACCACTTTTAGGCCTACTCGACAATGTAGGCCTAAAAACATTTGTAAAATCATGCCTAAATGGGGAAATAGGATGGACAAGATATCCCAGAATATCTTATTCAGTTCGAGAAAACGGTGAAACAAGCTAGTCTTCCCGAAGATGAAAGGATGCTTGAATTGCAGCCGGTATTAGTACGTAGTGTCTTCACTGAAGTGTGTGCTAGGTTAACTGAAACTGAAGTAGCACACTACTATGTAGTTAACCTAGAAATTTTAAAACACTTTAAGCTTACTCCCGATGCAGCTCGGGTTAGGTTTCGTAACTATTCTAAACCTAATGATCAGTCGTACAGTAAACATGGCTTTAGGCTTTGCACCCAGATCAACCAGTGGTTATACCTGCCCAAAGCATCAGGTGATACACACAAGCATTTTAATCCGTTAATTAGAACAGTTTATGAGCAACTGTCCTAATGCTCTCAAATACTGGTTACTGGATAAACTAGACAGCGAGAGTGTGGAAACTGCTGCTAATTATGCAGATGGGCGTGTTCTTCGGCATTTAGTCTCTATTCAAGAGAAGGACATCAAAAACGCACCTGTACGACGGAGAATCCATCTTAACCCCGAACAAAAGAAGAGTTCAAACCATTCCAAAAGTGGATCGACTGCTAACCAACTGAAGCCTAAACAAGTTAGTATGGAACCTCCAAAAGAAAGTTCTAACAAAACAAACTTGGACAAGGCACATGACATGAAAAAACACTTGTTTTAAATGCAAAAAAATTGGGCATTTCCACAAAAATTACCCTTTGCTAGCTAAGGAAGATGAAGTAAGGCACCCCCCCCCCCCCGAACAAGTGCTGAGCAAATATAGCACTGATTGGTCTCAAAATGGACAGCCATGTAAAGCAGTATGAGATACAATGTCTACATATGATTGGTAGGAAGTTACATTTACCTCATCAATTTCCTGGCAAATGCAACAACTGTAAAAATGCATCGACTTCATAAACAGTTATTGCTCGTATCGCTGTAGAGACGCCATTAGGCCCTATTGAAAATGAAGTTTAGTTACAGAACTCGTGTCCAAATGTTATTGGGCGTTCCGTTGCAAACATTGTTGGAACAATAGGGAATGCAAGCCTCTATCACTTTGATAAATACTGTGATGCATTCA
The DNA here is from genome assembly GCA_023313725.1 of Lithobius niger. Lineage (NCBI taxonomy): Eukaryota > Metazoa > Arthropoda > Chilopoda > Lithobiomorpha > Lithobiidae > Lithobius > Lithobius niger. Next base: position 19,878 of record JAHWFP010212775.1, on the reverse strand, counting down.
CAAACCAGGACAAGTAAGGTAGCCCCTTTAATTTGTGCTCCAGACTTGGAGATTTTGACTTCCTCGTTGAATATAATCATTGAAGCTGCTCTTGAACCAGAGGCTCTAAAGCAAGAGGACGAGAACTTGGTTAAACCTAATAGTACACCACTAGGTCCGGAAAATGAGCATATCCTAGGTAATAGTGATACAATTTTTCGTTACCTTTTTAAGATTTCGCCTGAAAACTTAAAAAAATTACAAAAAGACGACTAGCTGGGAGTCAGCTAAATTGCCAGAGACCCAACAACACCCAAACAAAAATTTTGTTGTTGTTAATGACTAAACCACATTGTAAGGCTGTTCCCCAAAAAAGGCGCCACTTCTGGAACTTCAATTAGTGTTGCCAACAGATTGCAGATCCTTAATTCTCTATAAAGTGCATTCAAATGCATGGGCTGGACATTGGGGGAAAACAAAGACACAGGATAGAATTCTCTCTCAGTTCTATTGGCCTAGAGAGTTTTCAATGTTGAATACTTTGTAGCTTTCTGTCTGACTTGTCAGAAAAATGGTAAATCACGAAAGCCAATCATTGGCACAATGGCACTTGTACCTATAGTCTTTGAACCTATGGATGTGAGATTATTGCCGTAGTAGGCCCGATACCAAACCTGGTTACCTCCACATCCTAATGATGCTAGATCCAACCACAAAAGCGCCTGAAGCTTTTCCTCTAAACAGGCTGATAGCCAGTTAGTTGCTGACTCCCTTTTGGAATTATTTTCCAGGGTAGGATTTCCTGGTACGGTTCAGTCTGACTAGGAAGTTCTTTTGTCTTAGAATTAACAACTTTCTTTCTTGAGAAGTGTGAAATTAAGATAGTGCATACATCTGCAGCTCATCCAGTTCAGATCATTTGGCTCATTCAGTTCAGCATTTCTGCATAACGCTCAAATTGGTACCTCAGACCATGTGCCATGAGCAACTTTATGACTGGAAATGACATTTATCTGGTACGATGTTTGTCTTGCACACCCCATGGAACTACTGGCTTTCCTCCAAGTGAATTGGTGCATGGGAAAAATCTTCAAGGTCCCTAATTGACACTCATTAAAGGAAATCGGGTTGAACCCAATGTGAATCCAAGTGTGTTGGAGCATGTAATACTTCTATTGCAGCGATTTAAGTACTGCAGAGTAGCCTAATTACTCAAAAGAAATTTGAGTTGGCTCAACTTTCCTCCAAGAAATACTACTAATTGGTAACTATTCGAAAATTTAATGCTGGAGAACTTGTCATAGTTTGAAGCATTCTAGAGTAAACAATTTGGAAGCGTATTGGGAAGGTCCCTGCATTGTGTTGGAGAGACTACCTGGCATTGTGTATTTGGTAGAATAGTTTAGTTGACATAAACAACCCACAGTTTTTCATATCAATGTCTTAAAACCCTACATCAGTAAGAAAAGTTTTTACATCCATCTAAACAACACTAAACACGAATCGCCTTCCATTAATGGAATGGAAAACTCAGAGACAGCGCCATGACTAGTGAAGAAGCCATTACTTCACTTAATAAGCTATGGGACGTTTCCCCACCACGAAGGCAAGATATTTTCAATAAAGTTTCTGGTGTATTTTTGTTGGAGTGACATCATCTGTGGATGCCCCTCAAGCTACCTAGCGTGGATAATGGATGGCACGTTTCGTCGCACGTCAGGAGACTCGGCGATTGTTGGTGTTTGATCCAGAAGAATTCTAGGCATCAACAATGGACATCAGCAAGCTAGGTTGTTGACAAGAATAGACAGCGGTATGCGGCGTGCACACGGGAAGTCTCAAGACGTCACCTAGCGCCGCCTGTGCCTTTGGAGATTGTCTTTTCCATCCGTCCACCATCCCGGACGGATCAGCAACCCGGCCTGGCTTTTGACTATGGCAGGCCATCTTGATTTACCCCTTTCTGGACCCTAATGTTCCAAAGTTACTGCTAGGGCCAACTGCACTATTTTACCTCAGTCTTTAATGTCATTCATGACTCAATAGGTAATTGATTGTCATCTAATATATGAATGCTGTCTCGTATTTCTTTTTTCTTATTTCCTTCTACCAGCACCTCACCAAAGTGGGTTAGCCAGTCCAAATCATTCTACAACATTCACCCAGCAACATGACAGTTATTCAGGGTAGCAACCTCTAACAATTGGTACTAGGAGCGTGGTTTACAACTGTGCAAGAGCTGTAGTGATGGAAGTACGCAAAGATAGACTTTGGCAGGTAGAAGAGAGAAGAGGCCTGGAGCATTTGATCGCCGTTTACACAGCAAAGTTTTTCCTGAGGAGTTTTGCAGAGCCAGTTCAACTGCTCGCCAGCAAGCTGCCTAATCCGGACCAGATGCAAGCCACCGTGCAAGGATATTTCCGTAGAAGTTTCCTAAGAAAGCACCGACACTTGAAGTGAGTCTTGATGACGATTCGTGAGCAAGGAACTTTTGTCCGATGCGGTTGGCAAGGTTGGATTTTATAACAGGAAGCTGGGAAGACCAAATTTTAAAATATCAACGCTAGGTAAAAGTAAAGGCTGCAGTTCAAGTTATGTAAGTTTTTACAAAAATTGAAACTGTTAACGTTTTACGGTCAAAAGACGGTGTAGGTTAGCTTGTGTTAAACTCCGCACGCAAATCTTAAGATTTTTGTACATGATTAAGTGCTGGACTTAGGAAGTATTTCTGCTAAGGCATTAATCTAATCCTGTAGGCTAAACGCGGACAGGTTTTATTAGTACGACGTAGCTGTTAATGCTAAATGTTTCGTTATGTCGCGCTACCATAATGTGTAGATTATTTCTGCATGGCTCGCATGCATTTATCCGTTTACTGTGTTTTAAAGCCACTATGGTCATGTAGTGTCTCACACACGTGTAGTTTTTAATTACTAACCCGCAGGGAGTGGGGAGGTTTTTATAACCTGCAAACATAAGTTTGTTTCGTACAGCACGAGTAGAATTTTTAAGAATACTTGTAGTAGAAGGGACTTAAAGGTCTGTAAAAAACTACGCAAGACTTAATATGGCTACAAATAACCCAACATAGTTGTAAACGTTCGTTTTCTAACAGTGGTTTCACTCGGTGCAAACTCTTAACGTTGCTAACACTTTATGTTCCATAGAGTTAACCCCCATGCTAATACAGAGTTTACTAAACGGGTGTGTGGTTTACTAAAGAACCACATTAGCGATTTTATGTTGCACATTTAATACGCACGTCCCAGCATGTTAATATTGCTGTTGGTGCGAAAAGCATGATGCTAGACGACTGAGTTTCTTAGAGTCCAATGGTAGAAGAAGCAGGATTTGCGCACTAATCTAGTTGTACAACTTCATGGTGAATAAACAATTAGCTCTTGTTATTAGTGTTGATCGTAATAATTTTTCAAAAAAAGGAAAGGGTTTACGTTTTTACGTGTGGGTTTGCTTGAAAGTTTGTTACGTCCGGGTAAAAGGGTTAAGTTGGTTTAGAGTTGGTGCTGGTTTTAACAGGGTAAGATTTTACTTGTTTAAAAACCAGGGACAGATGTAGTAAAATACTAATGTCAGAAAATAACTATATTAACATCATTTTTTAATTATGCATCATTGATAGGTGATTGAACGAAATGCTAATTTATTTGGCCACTAACCCGTATCTAACTAAGGCCAGATGTTTTTTTTACTTAAACATATTAATCGTAAGTTGTAGATGACTAGCGATTAAGCGGGGGTGTTATTTATTTTAAATAAAGGAAGTTGTTGCCAAAATATAAATGGTTACTTTGTAGGAGGCTACTGTCGTAGCATTGCTCTGCAATCGTTTTGCTTTTAAGACTGGTAACCAACTTAGTGTGTTGTGGATCATAGCTATCGCCACATATAGTTTTTACGATGTAGTTTTTGTGTGCAGACTATTAACCGTCCGCCAAAATATAATTTTAATCGTCTACGATACTCAAGATTAATATTCTTGTTAATTTGTTAGAAATATTAAAGTATTTTGTCATACAACTAAAGAAACCTTCGTTTGTCATTAAAAGTTTGTAATTATTAAATTTAATTTTGGATTTAACTTTTTGTAAGTTGTGAGTTCAACAGAAGGAACTCTCATTAAATTCTGGTTTCGGAGCGTTACACCTAACTTTTAATCAATTCTTCCCAAAATTCACATTGTCAGACTTCATTTTCAGAAAATCATTATTCAATTCCGTCGTTGTTTCATTAGTGCCCACTGGATATGGTACTTTACCTGCAAGCCATGGATTCATGGTTTTCGTAAATTTGTCGATAGTAAGGATAAATAAAATGCAGCCAATTATTCTAGAATTTGGTGAAGTAGGCAGGTAGTCTTTGAGCCCTGACACCATTTTCTGATTCTCAATAAAACGTGTCACCTGCGTCTAGGTGAAAAAAAGGGTGTAAAGATTCCTGTTTTGAAAAATGGAAGTAGTACTGATAAAAATTCTGCCATCGAGATAAAATATTTTATGCGATATATCTGGCTGAAATTTGTCATTCAATTCACATTTGATTGGGACTCTGTGCCTTTTTATGGTTTAAGGTCTACTAGGTTTAGTTTGAGAGGAGCTAACAGCAAAGATTGCAATCATTAGTAAAGCTTTTTTATCAACGTTGGGAGTACGCCACCTGTGATCCCAAAATTCGCCCCCCATTGTTGGTAGCATTGTTAAAGCAACACACCGCCTGCCTGACAACACCCACGCGACGATCACATCCGCGTATTTACAACAGCTATGGTCAACTGAGACGATAGCTTCGTTCCTCGCAATGAAAATCATAGCTACTGTCTCAATTGGCATTGCGCCTAATAGTCCATCCACCGTAAACCCATTGATCGTGTCGTCAAAAACCGGAATGATTCTTGTATTTTAAAATCACAATTTATAATTTTCTAGAGTAGTGTCTTATAATTTTGCTTCGGCGATCTATTGAAATAATCAATTTTAATTTTTACCGCATTAGTCTATTAGATTGTAGATCTCATGGTAATTATTAGAAAATTAGTAGATGTACACACAGATGAAACGTTATGAGTATTGTACGCGCAATGCACGATTTATTGATGATCGTTAGTAAATAAAATTCCATTATATTCAACAGAATCTCCTAGACGCCACATTTTAAAACGGTTTTTTAGCAAGGAAAAGACTAACTGTAAGTAAATGGACCTTTGGGGGCCGTACTTGATGTGGAGGATCGAGAAAAATGGTGCTGGTAGGTATATCCCTTTAAGGCAAGAGAAAAGAAAAGTTACTTCCTCTATACGCAATGCGTTGAATCAGGAGTCTATAGAAAACAACATTTTCTATAAGCTATTTTCTATAGGCTCCTGGTTAAATCATGACAAGGACGCCGTCTATATTACAGCTACAGTGTAATACTGATCTTTTTTTTATGAACAGAACATACTACGTCAGAGCGACAAGAATACTGTTCATGTACAAGGCACACCGTTTATTTTTTTATGGTGGTAATATAACTGCAAGCTATTTCATTCACAAGAAATGTATTAAAATGCCTGGCGGACTTTAGATTTTTGTAAAACCAGTACATAGGCAATGTACACATTTTAAAAGTATCTTTAATTATTAAAAAAAAGCGAAACAACTAGCAACTTGGCAGAAGTTCAGTATAAAAAATGTACCAAAAAAACGGACCAAAACGTACCAAAAAACGCAGTCAATTAAAAAAAAGCTATTAAACTCTAACTAGGCACTGGCAAAAATAAGATGCAACAAAAATAAAAACACAAACAAGTGATAACAAAATCCACAAGGGTCAAGTTTCAGCCAGTAAAAGTAGAGATAACTGAATAAAAATAGATACCGTCAAATTTTTTACTTAATGTTGTTTCAAATTTAACCCATGTACTGACCGAAAAACCTTCCACAAAGAAAATGGTTATATCATCCCCACTCCCAAACCTCCCCCACCCCACCAATGAAAAAACAAAACACGATTAAACCGTTAACTAAACCATGCGCCACGGCTGTTTGCCATTACACGCTTATCACATGACTGGGCTGGTCCACTCAGATGGCCAAAGGTCCGCTATTGTTGTTCGTCAGTGGCTAACTCATTTTGACATCACGGCAAACAGCCGTGGCTCGTGGTATAGGCACTGGAAAAAATACACGTAACCAAAAGATAAAAAAATAAAGTGATATCAGAAAGAAAATTCACAAGGGTGGAAGAACCCTCCAAGTTTCAGCCAATCAAAGTATGGTATCGCAACAAAAATGGCTGCCACCAAGTTGCTACATAGTGTACCAAGTCGAACCGAAAAGTACTCCCTTTAGAAAGTAGTCTTATCACTGTGAATAACCGCCAAGCTAATCCCACCGACTATTACTTCAGACGTAGCAATGAAAAATTTGATCACTGCTACGGATTGTAGCGATGTTAAGGATTTTCTTTTAATGTCTAAAGTAATAGTCATGGAACCAACGTGGCGGTTGTTTATTGGCGGGGGTGATATCACTTTCTAAGGGGAACGCACACTTTTCGGTTAGGCTTGGTACACCATGTAGCAACTTGTGGCAGCCATTTTTGTTCTGATATGACTATACTTTTGATTGGCTGAACCTTGGTGGGTTCTTTCACTCTTGTGGGATTTGTTTCTGATATCACTGATTTTGTATTTTTTTTGTCTTTAATATCAAATGTTCTTCCTAGTAAGATTTTATAAGGCTGAACCAGTTCCAAGATCGGTGGTTTTTAAGACACTTCCATGTAAGAAAAAAAGTCCTGTCTACCTCTGAGACATAAAGGTAAATGCAGGAGTTTTGTTGATTTTGAAACATCTCAGAAAATCTTTTACTTTGATTTCATATAGTTAAACTTTCGGAAGTTGCTGGTCATACCTAAAAACGTTAGTGTTCTGTTAAGGGCAAATCTCACCCTTTGTACGTACACGCCCGTAGACCTTCTGGAACAGTAACTCGCCTATTTCACCAAAAAGTTAAAATGGGGAGGAATAATAGACAATCCAGGCAGGCTCCTAGGGACATATTATTAGAATAGTATACTGGTGTCATTCTTAATTTACAGTGTTTTTAACATGTTCAACGTTGAACAACATTTGTCCATAAATCTTATTTATTTTGGAACCTGTTCAGGACCCACTGCATCCTACTGACTGTAGGGTGGGTGCTAAAACACTTACTGGTTTTGTAAAAGGAAGTGTTTTTTTTTTCTCATGTTTAAGTTTTCGTTAGTCCTCTGGAAATTCACGTGTGGCTGTACATTAACTGGTGGTACTCATACTTGCATTTACCTCTTTTTGTTGCAGCTATGATTCTGGAAGTCAGCACTTGTATTAGGGTGTTTTATGGATATCGCAATCAATTAACTTGGCAGTAGGCGCTGTGATGTGTGTTTCCAGTGTTTTTGGCCTTTAATGACTGTACTAAGTATTTTAACCTGTGATAGTTCCCCTGTAGTTGACCTGTAGTTGACCTGTGATAACTTCCCCTGTTTATAGTCTGCAACACCCGCGTTTGTGATATTTCTCCATTTGTTACCCCCCTTTCCCATCCGTTCACCTCCTCCCAAGAATTGTGGGGATAGATATTGATGACAGCATTCTTCATGTGCGACCGACTGTCGTTATATACGGTTAAACTTAAAACCCACACATGTCACCGTAGGTAATTTTGATAACCCACACTCTTGTGATAATCCAACACCTTTTATGGGGTCTGCACAACCCCTACTCATTTGACAGCTCCACCACGTCACATAATGACCGACTTTTATAACTACCGTAAACAACACAACTGCGATCAGCACTCCCATTGCAAACCTCATACATAAATAGGCACATACCTGACATGAAACATTTTTCGCACCAACACGAAAAAAAAAAACTTTACATGGAGGAATACAGGAGTTTTACCTTTTGTCCCGACGGTACGAAAACTAGGCTACTGACACTTTGAAATACAGCTAAATTACGACTGAAGTCAACAGCACGTTTTATACTCTTAATCTTATTTAAACTGGTAAAGTAGAAAAAATACGATTTTTCCTTAAACACGGAATTCCGCAACAAGAACAGTAAGAAAACAGCACATCTTCCCGTGGCTGTTAGTTTCCTAAACAGGAAGTTTATAGACCGGAAGACAGACCAGAAGTTTCTGTTCAGGAATTTACTTCAGTCGTATGTAAAATTGTTTAAATTCATTAAAACTCATTTATTCATGACGAATAAATTTTTTTTTAACTTGATTAAGTCGATATGTTAGCTTGAAGTCACACCTTACCATTAAAATACATATCCGTAAGAAATCGGGGGTTAACGATATGCTCAGTTTCTTGTGGGCATTGAACTGCCCCATTCTCGCAAACGAACAATTATCGCTGGTTAACCTACGATTTCTCATGGATATCTATATTGTTGGCGGAGAGGGAAGCGTAGCCTATAACGGACACCAAATTGCAAAATGTTGGTTGGTCGGTTGGTCCGCTGGTTGCACGTTTTTACTCTGGGTGGAGCCCAAACCAAAAATCGGATTGGAATGAAATTTGGTACAACGCTTGATACCCCAAACAGTATTGCTGAACCAAAATTTGACGTAAATCGAACAATTACTACGGGAGAAATAACAAATTTTCGAATTTATTTCTAACACTCACCATTGTAAATTTGGAATCGTGAATAGTTACGGAATTCTGACGACGCATACACATTGCTGGTGGTAATCAAGTGAACTTTAAAAAAAACGCCGAAATAAATCATCTATCAACGGGAATCTCAAATGTGAAACATCAAATCGCCACTGCAGGAGGAAACCTCTCGTATAAGACGACCGTACAAGGCAGACTACGTGTTTATATCACAACACGGAACAATAATTTGGCTTCGTATAATAATTTTAACATTCCTGGATTGCTATGGAAACTGCCGACTCTCCATCCCGTGCTGCAAGAATGAACGGCTTAACCTCGAAGCAATAGGCCTAACTGTTATCGTTTACGAAACTAAAACGGGTGATAGCAATTAGGCTTAAAATTAGGCTTTAGAATTATTTAAATGCTATTCTCACCCAAGCTAACACCGTCTGACCTACAATTGTGATTTTTTTTAAATAATTAGCGCTCGCCGTTGCAGTATGTGCTAGAGGTTTGCGCTTTAACATTGTCGTAGGAGGCGCCGTAGGGAGCCGCGGATATTTTGAATCTTTTGATTATTTTGACGTACTACCGTTACTGATGATTGTTTAGCTTGCAGTTAAATGCTTTATTGTTAATATTTTAAGGCTACGAAAGGTACTCTGCAATAAATATAAACAATGTAAGCAAGTTCCTTGCCAGCTTAACCACGGCGGCTAACGTGTTATTTTACTATGGCGGCGATGACGTAAAGAGGATGCAAATGCCGAAACAGAAACTAAATGTAGGAGCAAACGCAAGCATCTTAAAATTAATATGAAACGTAGCCTACCTAAAATGATAAAAAAAAGCTAAAAAGTTAAAAACACCAGCAAAGAGCTTCAGCTCAAATGTAGCTAAGTGAATATTGTCCCCAGTTTTTTAAAGACCCTTAGCAAATATTACAAAGCCATTATAATGAGAGTAAATACAAATTTAAAATAAATTTTTCTTCGCTCCGCCTACAATAGGCCCAAAGCCTGTTTTCTAGTTGCAAAACACTGAGATGTGGGATTCAGCTAGATGTTGCCCTGCTCTGAACGTCCTTTTTAGTGTAATACAATTTACTTTTATTTACTTTTAACTTTAAAGTGGCACTATCACTGATTGAAAATCGTACGAAAATACCATGGCGTCATCTAGCGGCATTGATATTGTTAATCTTTGCAGCTTGCTCCCAAGTGCACAAGACGCACCAAATTTTTACTCAATAATTAAGGAGGTCGTAGCTTGTTTCGTTAAAAGAAATGACATTGTGCATTGCTTTGCTTGATGCAAGCAAGTGCTAGATAGTGCTAGATGTTGTCAGATTATACATACTTTCAATTAGTGACAGAGACATTTTAATGCTGATTCCGACCATAAGAAAAATCCAAGATGGCCAGTAGAATCTAAAGCCTGATGGTCCAATACGTTAGGTTTATTAAATTTTATAAGGCAATGTGACTTGTCTTGGGTTAGTATCTTCAGGCATGCTTGCTCTGGGAAACCTGCAGACATTCCGTATTAATTTGTTTGAGCTTAACTCGCTTTTAATGTTCTCTCTTAATTAAGCTAGCTCTTGAAAACCTGTTGGCAATGTCGGCCAATATGCCAATGTTCTGGGGACTCAGCTATCCTTGTTTGTAATGCTAGACGCCTGGCTTTATAAGCTACAGAATTGTATCAGGCGGGGTTTCTAATTACATTAATTAACGGTTAATTATCGTCTGAATATGAACTATGTTCTCTGGAACTGGCAGAAGTTATGTCAAATGCCAGTAATGGTTGATAACCATTCGTTCAAGTATTCTGAGTATTACGAGGCCAACAAGTGAGTCATGGAACATGTAATAAATGTGATAATCAACAATAACGGATTCCAGAGGTAGTTTCGGAGTAATCAACAATGCAAAGATTTGACCACTGTGACTCTCTCTACTACGCAATACTGCAAGGGAGCAAATTGTGATAGACGTCCCACCAATATTTTCATGGATCTGCATGTGTGGATGCACACCAAATATTATTCGCCTTGTAAATCCATAATGCAATTATAATTGGCGGAGCGAGCGAGCTAAGCGTAGCCTATAACGGACACCAAATTGCAAAATGTTGGTTGGTTGGTTGGTCCATTGGTCCGTTGGTTGCACATTTTTAGTCTGGGTGGAGCCCAAACGAAAGATCGGATTAGACTGAAATTTGGTACAACGCTTGATACCCCAAACAGTATTGCTGAGCCAAAATTTGACGTAAATCGAACAATTATTATGGGAGAAATAACAAATTTTCGAATTTATTTCTAACACTCACCATTGTAAATTTGGAATAGTGAATAGTGAAGGAATTCCGACGAAGCATACACCGTGCTGTTGGTAATTAAGTGAACTTTTTAAAAAAAAGCCAAAATAAATCATCGTAGCTTCCTTACAGCTAACAATCTTTTTTGACATAACTCAACGAAATAATATCATTTGATCATAACACTTTAACCACTAGAGGAAGCCAAGCAAATGGGAAAAAAACCAGAAGGATTCGTTAACGACTCCCATTCGTTTCATGTAAAAAAGAATGCTTGCAGGAATTCAGCCAACATGGCAACCAAAGTGGCGTTGACGCTATCAACGGGAATCTCAAATTTGAAACATCAAATCGCCGCTGCAGGAGGAAACCGTTCATATAATACGAAAGTACACAGCAGACTACGTATTTATATCACATCACAGAACAATAATTTGGCTTCGTATTGTAATTTCAAGATTGCTAGATTGCTATGGAAACTACTCTCCATCCCATGTTGCCAGAATAAATAGGCCTAACATCGAACCCAATAGGACTAATTTCTCTACTGTTGTCGCTTACGAAACTAAAACGGGACTAACAATTAGGCTTAAAATTAGGATTTAGAATTATATTCTATCTTCACAGTCAAGCTAACACCGGCTGATCAACAATTGTAATAATTCCAATTAAAAAAAAAAAATTAGCGTTTGGCGTTGCAGTACGTGCCAGAGGTGTGCGCTTCAAAATTGTCGTAGAAGGCAGCGTGGAGAGCCGCGGATGTTTCGAATCTTTTGATTGTTGTGAAGTACTATCGTTACTGGTGATTTTTTAGCTTGCAATTAAATGCTTTATTGTTAATATTTTAAATCTAGGAAAGATACTCTGCAATAAATATAAACAATGAAAGCATTATTGACGGTGGCACGTTCTATGCCAGCTTAACCACGGCGGCACGTTCTTTGCCAACCAACCACGGCGGCTAACGTTGTATTTTACAACGGCGGCGACGGCGCAAAGAGGCTGCAAATAACGAAACGGATACTAAATATGGGAGCAAACGAAAGTATCTTAAAATTAATATGAAACGTAGCCTAGCTAAAATGTAAAAAACACCAGCAAAAAGCTTCAGCTCAACTGTAGCCGAATGAATATTGTCCCCTGCTTTTTAAGGACCATTAGCAAACATTGCAAAGCCATTATAATGAGAGGAAATACAAATTTAAAATGAATTTTTCTCCGCTCCATCTACAATAGGCCCAAAGCCTGTTTCCTAGCATTTACATTTCAATATAAATCATGAAATATTAAATAAGGAGACATTGGATAAGAGTTAAAAGCTGGATTTAATGAAGGCCAACGTTATTACGTTGCACGTTATATTTCCAAATCAATTATGTTCGAATCAGTAATAAAATAATATGGATAATAAGATAGCACCAATTAGCATCATAGCGTTTATCAGTTATAAGGCCTTCAAGTAAGAAAATCAAGGGATAACGCAACTTAAGGCCAAGGCTTTGCTACGCCAGTGACACACGTAATTATATGTATTATTTAGTATATCAATATATCATAGTGTTTTTACGTCGCGCCAATAATATAATTGCTATTAATAATATACGTGCTATTAAAGCAAGTCTCATTAACTGAAGCTGCTGTAGTCTGCTTCTTAGTGGTAGCCACTCTTGGCTTGGCTTAGAATCTTTCGTGCTATATTGGACTAACACTGGCTGGGACTTGGCGTAGAGCAGTTCTGTCACCAAAGACGAGTACAATATAGTAGCTCTAGTTTATACAAGAATCTGCTGATGTACAGCTCAAGGCTAATGACATGTGCCTGTCTACTCGAAACAGATTAGAGGTAAGTCGAAGTCCGTCTCTAGTAGACTTTTGTCTACCAAGAGAGGCACACATAGCATTAGCCTTGGGTTATATGTTAGCAGATTCTTGTGTAAAGGAAAGCAGGTTTATTGTCTTCATCTTTGACGGCAGAATTGCTCTACATCTAACAAGTGCCGGCCAGTGCCAGTCCAGTATAGCATGAGAGGTGCTAAGCCGAGCCAAGAATGGTTACCACGAAGAAGCAGACTACAGCAGGCTCAGTTAAGTAGATTTGCTTTAATAGCACAGCTGGTAATTATATTATTGCTCTAAGCACACTATGGCATAGCGATATACTAAATAATGTATTACTAACAAAAACGTCAAGTGTGCCGTAAAAAAGGGGGTTATATGATTGAAGTTTCATTTTACTTCTTAAAATGTACACGGATAAAATTTGGATGATTTTTAATTGAAATTATCAAATTTACAATTGAGAAAATTGCATATGTTTAAGCGCTGTTGTGCTTTACGTTTTAAATATATGATAGGTAAAGCAGAACAACGCTTAAACAGATGAAGTTTTCTCAATTGTATATTTGATTATTTCAATTAAAAATCAACCAAATTTTATCCGTGTATATTTTAACAAGTAAAGTGAAACTTCAATCATATAACTCCCTTTTTTACGGCACACTTGACGTTTTTGTTAGTAATCCGTGTACCTTTTGTACGGCTATGGCGTCGTGCTACAAAAGTTGCATGCATTGTTGCTGGCCACTTTGAAACAATTCAACTCAGCTCTGAAATCCTGCATTTACGAAATAAATACGCCTTCATATGGTTTCTAGCTGCCAATTTCGAGGCCATTAACAACGTAGCTTAGTTTGGTATAAAACCAAACTACAACCATACCACACCATACCACAACCATACTACAACTGGATCATCACATGGGTCTTTGTAGGAGGATTTACAGTTTTTTGCCAAAATATATTTATTGCTGACCACCGGGTAGTAAGGGTCTAATGCTTACCAGCCTCTACTGACAAAATTGTACACCTAGACCCTGACTGTCAAAGCTTGTCCGTGTTCCTTCTAGGTTTTGACTTTTAGACCCTTACTCTAAACATTTAACGTTCCGTTTTTGTTTATTAATTCGTGTTACTTTTAGAATTGCAGCTAAACTGTAAAACAGTGCAGTTGATGGTCAAAGTTGATAGTTTAACACAGAAACCCTAAGCTGACCCTTACTAACACTGGCTATCACCAGTGTTAATAATAGAAACAATTTTTTTAATCTACAGTCTACGTCTTGCAGCTGGGTTTTGCTAATTGGCATTGTTGCATAATAACAATGTTTAAAACAATGTAAAACAATCAATCTGGTCGTTTAGAGCTCCATAACCCCTGAACAGCTTGACCAATTAGAAAATGCCTTATGGAAAGGGCACATCTACAGAGCAATACCTGTAAAATAAGCTAAGAACCAGCTTCATAGGACAAATGGTTTGACCTGTAGAGAGGACAGACGAAAGGACAAGACCAAGAAGACCAGAACAAGAACAAGAACAAGAAGTTGTCTATTTCGCCCCTCTCTGTATCTCAGGTTTGGCTCGACCGAATTTCACAGTTTTTGGACTGCAGACAGGCTATGACGAGTCAAGGCTAGATTCCAAATTAGGGTTTAAAGATGTTTACTTTTGACGGAGTTATAAGCTCTCAAAGTTGAGAGTTTAACACAGCGATCCTAGGTCGACCCTTACTAACACTGGCTATCGCCAGTGTTAATTACAAACAAAAGCGTCAAGAGTGCCGTAAAAAAGGAGGATATATGATTCAATTTTCACTTGATAAAATGAACACGGATAAAAATTGATGATTTTTAATTGAAATAATAAAATGTACAATTGAGAAAATTCCATCTGATTAGGTGCTGTTGTGCTTTACGTTTTAAATATATGATTGGTAAAGCACAACAGCACCTAAACAAATGGAATTTTCTCAGTTGTACATTTTATTATTTCAATATTAAAAATCATCAATTTTTATCCGTGTTCATTTTAACAAGTGAAAATTCAAACATATATCCCCTCTTTTTACGGCACTCTTGACGTGTTTGTTTGTAATCCGTGTTCCTTTTTTACAGCTATGGCGTCGCGCTACAAAGCTGCAGTCGATTGTTGCTGGCCACTTTGAAACAATTCAACTCAGCTCTGAAAGCCTCCATCTGCGAAATAAGTACACCATTCTATCGTTTTTAGCTGGGGAAGGCCTCGAAATTAACAACGCAGCTGAGTGTGGTTTAAAAATATATGCTTTTAGCTGAAACACCGATTCTTTCAAAGGGGTTCAAAGGGTTTAACGAGCGTTAACCACTCCTGGTCATCTGCCCGAAGCCCTAAGGCCCTATGTCTGCAACAGCCAGATTCCCAGGCGGTCACCCACCCAAGTATCAATCCAGCCCAATGCTGCTTAACTTCGGGGATCTGACGAGAACCGGTGTTTCCAGCACTGCAAGGCCGCAGATTCTTTCATTTTACCGTTCAACAATCAACTTTTTAGCAAAGACATATCACGTGCACGAAGAATGAATCTGGAATTTGCTAAATGGCATTGTTCCCTAAATACAATGGTTAAAACAATGTAAAACAATCAAAATTATCGTTTAGGATCCCGTAACTCCGGAATAGATGGACCAATCGAAAAAGTGGTCCCTGTAAGGTTGAAGCCCAGGGAAATTTTTAGCTAAGATCAAGTTTCAGAATTTAGGTAGGTGCAGTAGTTTTTTTCTGAAACCGTGTCAGCCAAGAACAAGAACTAGAACAACAACAACAATAAGTGAACAGTTTTCAAATTTACGTGTGGCTCCCTACGTTCACTCTTGCACGGAATTGCATAAAAGTTGGTGTAAAGTCGGGAAAGGTTGCTATCTACTATCTGGCCAAGTTTTGTCGAAATATATTGAATAGAAACGGAGAAATTAATAGTTTTAGTTTTGCTGGAAAGAGGACTTCAATCATCATACAAGGCAGTATATATGATTGAAGTCCTCTCTCCAACAAAACTAAAACTATTAATTTCTCCGTGTCTATTCAATATATTTCGACCCAACGAGGCCAGTTAGTAGATAGCAACTTTTCCAAACTTTACACTAACTTTTATGCAATTCCGTGCAAGAGTAAACGTAGGAAGCCACACGTAAATTTGAAAACTGTTCACTTGTTGTTGTTGTTGTTGTTGTTGTTGTTCTTGGCTGACGCGGTTTCAGAAAAAACTACTGCACCTACCTAAAATCTGAAACATGATCTGAGACAGAAATTTCCCCGGGCTTCACCTTACAGGGATCACTTTTTCTATTGGTCGATCCATTCCAGAGTTACGAGACCCTAAACGATTATTTTGATTGTTTTACATTGTTTTAACCATTGTATTTAGGGAACAACGCCACTCGGCAAACTCCAAATCCATTCTTCGTGCATGCTACAATCGACTGCATGCATAAACCTTTATAGCGCAACACCATAGCCATAAAAAAGGTCCACGGATTACAAACAAAACGTCAAGTGTGCCGTAAAAAAAAGGGGTTATATGATTGAAGTTTCATTTTACTTGTTAAAATGTACACGGATAAAAATTGGTGATTTTTAATTGACATAATCAAATGTACAATTCAGAAAATTGCATTTTTTTAAGTGCTGTTGTGCTTTACCAATCATATATTTTACGTAAAGCACAACAGCACCTAAACAGATCCAATTTTCTCAATTATACATTTGATTGTTTCAATTAAAAATCACCAATTTTTATCCGTGTATATTTAACAAGTTAAATGAAACTTCAATCATATAACCCCTTTTTTACGGCACACTTGACGTTTTGTTTGTATATATATATACATACGGCTGTCGTCTATGATGCGATTAGCTGAAACACGGATTCTTTCATTCATTCATTTTTTCCCCAGGAGCCCTGGTCCGAACCGCACGCTTCTAAGTACAAACGCTACAAATCAAATCAATTCTTTCAAAGGGTTTAAAGGGTTTAACGAGCGTTAACCACTCCTGGTCATCTGCCCGAAGCCCTAAGCCCTATGTCTGCAACAGCCAGATTCCCAGGCGGTCACCCACCCAAGTATCAATCCAGCCCAATGCTGCTTAACTTCGGTGATCTGACGAGAACCGGTGTTTCCAGCACTGCAAGGCCGCAGACATTCTTTCATTTTGCCCTTCAACAATGAACTTTTTGCAAAGACATAACACGTACACGAAAAATGGCTCTGGAGTTTGCTGAGTGGCATTGTTCCCTAATTACAATGGTTAAAACAATGTAAAACAATCAAAATAATCACTCAGGGACCCGTAACTCCGAAATGGATCGACCAATCGAAAAAGTGTTCTCTCTGAGGATGAAGCCCAAGGAAATTTCTGGCTAAGAGCATGTTTCAGATTTTAGATGGGTGCAATAGTTTTTTTTCTGAAACCGTGTCACACAAGACGAAGAAGAAGAACAGCAACAACAAGTGAACAGTTTTCAAATTTACGTGCCGCTCCCTACTTTTACTCTTTCACGGAATTGCGTAAAAGTTGGTGTAAAGTTTAGAAAAGTTGCTATCTCCTATCTGGCCAAGTTTGGTCGAAATATATTGAATAGAAACGGAGAAATTAATAGTTTTAGTTTTGCTGGAGAGAGGACTTCAATTACATATATACACGGCTATGCATATATCGCCGTGTATGATATAATAACGTGTCTTAATTACATGAAGGCATTATAACTGATAAATGCCAAGACGCTAATTGGTGCGATGTTACTATCTTGGAACATAACTGCTACAATGTGTAAAGTAATAACTTGGGCCTTCATTAAATCCAGCTTTTAACTTTTATCCGAAGTCTCCGTATTTAAATTTTCATGGTTTATATTGAAGTGTAAAGTGTTGCATTATGGATTCATGTGTGAATAATATTTGGTGCGCATCCGCACATACAGATCAAAGATTCATAACATTATTGATGGAACGTCTTCCACACTTTGCTCACTTGTTTGCTGTATTCTGTAGTAAAGAGAGTCACAGTGGTCGAATCTTAGTATTGTCGATTTCTCCGAAACGGCCCAGGAATCTATTATTGTTTATTACCAGATTTATTACATATTCCCTGGCGCACATATTTTCACAATTAGCGCAGAATCCTTTCCCCAGTTGACGGAGGTCTAGAGAGATACCTTGATGAAGGATAGATGCCGTGTGTTACCCATTATGGGGTTTTAGATTGGTGTATTTGGTGTTTTTATTGTGACCATGACAGGAAGATACCTGTTGAAAATTAAAATTGGTTCGTTATGTCAACGTGATTTTCACGCATCAGGCGCGAATTTTTTTTTTACTTTTTTAACCATGCAACCACAGCTTCAACATAGTAGAAATATTTTGACTGATAGAGGTCCTGAGTTAAAAGGTTCTTGTTTAACCTCGGGGTGTATGCAGTTACTGAAGCCATACAGGTGTTCCTCATACAGGCTAGCTCACCTCTCCAATAATACGGGTGCCCAATTTTGTATCATATAGTTCGTCTGTGACTTAAAAGATTTTGACAATTATTGATGAAGGCCTTTTGTCCACATTTCACACTTTCCTTCAATTCCATGTAAGGGCGTGTTTACGCAACGACACCTTCTTGCTTGCCGAACGCTATTTGCTAGGCAACCGTTATTTATTTACGATTAATTTCCCATTTCTATTAAATGAATGTGGTAATAGGCAACAAATTAAATGTATTATAAATAGCAACACGGACAAAGAACAAAGTGCAACAGTCATTTTAAACATTGCTACAACATTGTTGCCATTTCACACTATTTCCAAAATTAGCTATTCTTGCTGAAACAGCTTCTAGCAGTGATCAAACGAAGCATAATAAATACCTACTCGCAGCGAGAATTCAAAATCCAAAATAGCGTTATCGAACCGAAGACACATCATCGAATGCCGTCATTCAGAAATCTGTCCGTCGCACTGTATTGCAGTAAAAATTGTTTTCTAGGTGTCATAAATTGTCGCTGTCATGTTGCACGCATCATACGTCGTGTCGCGAGGAACGAGGAGGAGATTTGCATCCGCGTTGTTGCCATGGTTACTACGTATAGACAACTTGAAATCCATATTCTTCAGTAAAGGCGAGAAGCAACCAGCATATTTAGTACTAACCAAGTAAGAGCTAGTAAGCGAGAAAATTGTCATTGCATAAACCCGCCCTAACCTTTGCCAACTGATAATAGTGCTCTAGCAGTCTTCTTTCTACTTGTCTGAATTCTAATTACTTTGGGTCTAAGAGTTGCAAGTGTGTTTTGCTTCTCGACCTGTGCCGTCTAGAGTTGAATCCAATACACAAATTCACTAACCCTTCTAATCCCATTTATTCTCAGCGTTACGATTAACGTATGCTCGTGTGCGAATATGCATGAGCCTAATTTGCATAATAATCAGCGCTCTAATTAAAATGTGTTAATATAGCCTAATATATTAACTGTGTAATAATATATAAGTGTAAAAAACCTAATGTAATATATTTTGTGAATGCCACTACAATAGACATCGTGATAGAATCATTGATATTTAAATTGAGCATATTTAGGAAATCAGGCCATTGTCACCTGAAAGGCAGAGTGCACCTTAGAAATCGGGAGTCTCCGTAGTACGGACCTGTAGGTGAGCACCAATGTCGGGCGCTTCTGGCTCCACATTTTTTTCATCCAGGTTGAGTCTTGTGCGCATGCTCAGTTGATCTAATACGCATCCACAGATTTGCGCTCACTCATGGCGAGTAAACTAACTGGCCCGCTCTACAACAATATTAGAGGGGAAGACAAAATGGATGCCACGACTGTCCCATTTCTTCGGGTCTGTTCGGGAATTGGCAAATCGCATCGGTAAATTTTTCTACGGAGAGTCACGATATCTATTGGCATTTAGTGGCGGTTTTCAAAATATAATTTTAATTTTACGTGGATTTGCGTGACAGATTTTTATTATGTATTAAAGTATTTTCAAATAGTTTCTAAGTTATCACTCAGCCACAGTTAAGCTATTTCTCTGCGCTTGGCAAAAAAAAAAAA
>JAHWFP010212765.1:0-11764 GCA_023313725.1 Lithobius niger | reverse complement strand
GGGGGGGGGGATTGAGGATTCGAAGTTTTTAAGCACAGTTTGACTTTCGGATTGTATGAAAACAGATCTTTTATAAATATTTTTTGGTTTTTAATAGTAGAGCAAGCTAGTAGCAACATTCGGATGGGTCAGTCAGGTTTTGCAGAGATTTAAAACAAAACATACATACACAAAAATTCGTGTCCGGTGATTGCCGATATCTGTATATGTTGGACTAATGGTAGCGTTTTGGGGGCAAAAGATTATTATGAATAAAGCATAAAAAGAATAAATAGATTAGCTTAGAGAATGCTATAACGCATTTAAGTTTGAGTAAAATAAATAACATCAAAGTTAAAGGACAGTCGACGATCGCTGTGGAAATTTTTCATAAAGGTTGCAGCTGTTCAACATAATAAAAAATATCACACAAAGTATTCTGTACAATTAAGTAGGAGGTTAAGTACCTTCGCAGAGGAAGCTCCTCCTCTAAAACACTAAACTAATGTTTTTGGCTTTATGCCTAAGTGAAAATAAAAAGTAAATACAAATATTTACAAGTGGCGAAAATGGCGTCACGTGCGCTACGGTGATTTTACGGATCCGGTTTCGTGCGTTTTTCTAAATGTTGTAGAATGACTTCTAGATGGAATTTTCGTACTCTGTTTGCGGGGGGAAACAGATAAAGTTCGTGGCTATTAAGAGCTGTTCAGATGAGACGGATTGGTCCATTTTCTTGGGAGATACAGGCGTTTGAATTTGGGGGTTTTTCCCCGGCCGAGTCGCCGGGAGAAAAAAAAATGTTCCACGGGTTTTTTGATCTTTGGAGGTCGTGTATCCTCTCCAATAGTTTTTCGGCAAGCCGACATTACACAGTTGAAGTTTGAACACCGTCACTTGTGAAGTCCTGTGGAGTTTCACTCTTGGAGCATCATATCCTCTTTTTCAGTGGCTGACTTCTCCAGGGGTTGAAGGAACATCTGCCTTCCGAGGGCATGCCTGCTGCTTCACGGCTTGTGAAGGGAGGGTTGCCGCTTCCCGGCTCCAGCTGGATACGGGGTGGTTTTTGCCTTTTGTTGTCGTAAGGCTGACATCTGCTTCTGTAGCGTTTTTGACTTAGCTACGGACGTCTCTGGGGGTTGCAGTTTTGATTTTACTGCGACATCTTCTTAAGATGAACTGGCATAGTAGTATGGCAGGGGGGAAAGAGTGTAGTGGCACAGCACCTTTAAATCCCACCACTGCCACCAGTTCTGTAGCGGCGCTTACAGGGTCTTGAGGTGCCTACTGTCTATAGCACCGACAATCTGGCGTACATGTGGTAATCGTAGAGTAAATCGTAAGTGGCGGTTTTTACTTTGTTGTGAAAACAGCATAGCGTGTCTACTGCACGGTTAGGAGAAGAGCGTCAACGTCCTAACTAAACTTTTATGACCTATCTATCACGGTTTACTGCCACCACGATGGGTAGTCAATTTAATTGCCTACTTCGGAGTTGGAATAAAAATTGATTTGTAATTAAAATAACCCTTGCAAATTCAATCGGACTCGAATTCAAAATTTGTTGTTCAAAACAACTTTCTTTTCTGTTTTAATAAAACATGACAAGATTTTTACACACGGAGTAACTAGTTGGTTACAAAAATAAAACTGGGGCTTTACAATTAAAAGCACACGATTTACAATTAAATCGACACTGAACTTAAAGTTAAAGTTCACATTACAATTTGGACTAGAAAAAAGTCGGTTTGAGTTATCGCAACTCTCTAAGTTACAAACATGACCCTTGCAGAATGTAAAATAGTCTTTGAAAGCTCTAGCAACTCTTGCACTAACGTCAATCAATCAATCACACTGAATCAAGATTAGTGTTACAAGGAAAACTACCTTTTTGAAACCTCCTGCTTCAACAATAACACATGCTAGATCTCGGTGATCTTAGATTATTTAATGAACACTGAGTTCATAAACAAAGAAAAAAAGCCGGTTTTTAAGAAGGGGACCTTAAACCCTTAAATCATGGGTGCCCTAAACCAAAATGCCGATTGCGTTTGGCTACCCACCAATTCCCTCAAAGTCTAGAAGTTAAGTTTACATGTTAAGACTAAAAATTTAGAAATTCTGTTCTAAAAATTAAATTCTAATAAACTAGTTACCCTTTGAACCACTACCTTGCCCGGCATGGCAACCTTCGGACTGGACATCTCTGCTCCGACCGCCGTAGTGACCTCTAGCCTGAGTCCTTGAGCTATGCTAACGAAATTCTCCCTCAGCTTGGTTTATACCTGCTGCCTGCCTGCAGGTAGGAGGGAAACCGCGGGCCTGTAGGAGAGCGACGGAGGGGCGGTGTGAGGTAGAGGGGTCGCTTTGGAGGAGGAGTGACTGACCAAAACCGGCCGAGCTGGCACTACCGGAAGTCGGCCATGACAGCGCGGACGGCTAGGGTAGCCTTGCACTCTGATTGGTGGGGAGAAAAAATACTGAGTTCGGATTGGAAGGAGCTTGGATGGCAAAGGGATTTGCCGACTTTGGGTGTTTTTAGAGGCCGTGCTTGAGTTTAACTCATAACAACGTGAAATAGGCCTATACCTTTTTTTATAAAAACTACAATGTTATGCATTGCAACTATTGAAGGAAGGGGGGGGGGAGACGAAGTTTGATGCTCAAATTTACAATAAATGATTATTAATTGAAGGCAAAGGCTTAGTTGTGCATTCGGAATTGAGATCACTATGGTCGGAGCCCTGAAATAAAAATACAAGATACACACTGAAAATGTCCGGTAAAATAATCGTAGTTGTGTTGCCATTTTGAACAAGGTAGGGTTCATGAGAAAAGATTACGTTAAATAATGCTTTCATAAAAGCCTAGGCAAAAGATTAAATAAACCAGCTTGTGTTTTTAAAATACTATAACGCATAAAAATCTAAATGTATTATTGCAGCCGCATATAATAACGCTAGTGTAGTCAAAGTTTTCATAGTTGCTAAAATCGTCACCTTAGTAAAATAAAAACATTGAAGACGTAATAAACATGTAAACTAGCACAGCACTAAGCTAGTCGGCTTTATGCCTGGAAATAAATTCAAGAAGTACAAATAAATATTTACATGTTTGTTTTTCGGAAAATGGCGACGGAAATTGCGTGCGTCGGCGCTCAGTTTGAGCACTTTTTCAAATGAAGCTGTAGACCAAAGTATGGTGAAATTTCAAGTTCTGTTTTCACAGGATGTTAGATAAAGTTCAGGTTTATTAAGAGCTGCAAACTAGAGTCGATGATGTCCATTTTCTTGGGAGATACGAATTTTTAAACTTGCAAGTGAAAAATAGGCCTAGAGCTTTTTGGCGCTAAGAAAAAAAAAGTATCCCCGAGTTGTTGATGGTTGGTGTCGGGTCTCCTAACCAATCGACAGGAAATTTAGGCCTCATGCCTTTACAGAAAGCTAGTTTGTTTACGTTTTTAGAGGGTCACTACGGTCGGAGTTTGGATGGAGATGCTATAAAAAATAAACATAAAATCATACACTGGGTCCGAGAAAATATACAAACATAAACATTGGAGCTCCGGTAGGGTTCATGGCAAGAAGTTAAATTTACCAAAATGCATTAAGTGCACAAATAAAAAGATTAAATGTTCGAGCAAGTTTTTAAAGGGCTAAATCGCAGTTTAGGTTAGATTTTTAAACTGGTTTGAACATCGGACATTTTTCATAAATAAGCAAAGTCGTCACCTGTTAGAAATAAAAAATATCGTGTGTTTTTAACATCTACAACACAACTAAGCTGAAAAGTGTTTCGGCTTTATGCCTAAAAAAATATACATTATTTACATTTTAAAGTGAAATCGCCATAAAGACAATGCTCTTCTGGTAGGTAAGAGTGCTGCCCTCAGGTTTTTTCTTCGGTGGTGTTGAGGTGTCCTCACCACAAGTGTCTGATACGAGACGGCGTTTACACGCCCCCACGCGGAGGACTCTATTTGGGGTTACCGTCGAACGCCAAATAAGTGCTACAACAGAAAAGGTCAGTGCACACAAGACATGCCAAAGAACAAGACTGCCAAGCCATGTAAATAAATTGCATAAATTAATGCACCAAGGAATACACCTTCTGAGGAATACACCTCCTGTGAAATACATCACCACAAGTCATAAAATACACTGTTTACAAAAAATAAAAATTGCCATTTTACATTTTTGGGGGACTGACGTTTTTGTGGCTCAAGAAATTTTTGTAAATAAAAATTACAAGTTTAAAGGGACACTAGTTGCAAAAATTAACTTAGTGCTGTCCGCGCTGCTTGTTGCAGGAAAGTCGTACAGGCCACAAAGAAATTGGAGCAAACGAAAGATTATATAAATAAAAACGCAAATTTTGACCATAAAGGGTCACAGTTTAAGGGTTTTTGTAGCTGTTAATTCAAATGAGATAATCACAACATTTAATGCTCTAACCAGTCAGCCGTGCACAGAAAGTTATTTTTTTTATCTGGAAAAACCTCGAGAAAAACCCCTGGGCGCACTCCTCAGGACCTAGCTTGCGATAAGGATCGGAATAGAGGGTACTATAAGCGCATGCGCAACTATCAGCTCTATTTACAGTTAACAAACTACCACTGGAGTGGTTTAAGGTTACCAAACAACTTGTTTTACATAGGAAATGTTACACTGAAGGGTTTAAAGATGGTACCCATAACTTAAACATATTATACAACACTGGGAGGTTTTATGGATAATAACACAACAACCTTTTAACGACAGTGCTAACCTTTTTCGCAGAGGGGTAGACCGACAAATTTTTTGCAGGAAAAATGTTTCGTAAAAACCTTAAGAAGGGCCAACCGGGAACAAGTTGCAACCCCCGTAGAATACTCCTAATGAATATTTAATTAGTGTCATTACAGTCTTTGACAATGTTCTCCCACGCAGGGAGACGTTGATAGTGACAAAAAGAGTAAAACATAGGCACTTAAAATTTAGGTGTAGAGTTCCGAAACGGGAAATAGCTGAAAGTTTCCTTTGTTGTGGTTGCACTTTCAATATACCACTTAACCAAATTTTAAAGATAAAAATTAATTTCCAGTCAATTTGTACTGAAAATGACGTGTTTTAACAAGTTAATGTTTAAACAAAATACCGGCTCAGAGTGTCAGCGTTTACGTGTAACTTTCCAGGTTTGAATCTAACTTCGTAGTCGTAATCTTGAAGGGTTAGGCTCCACCTAAGCAATCTGGGATTTTTGCCAGACATTTGCTTGAGCCAGTGCAACGGGTTGTGATCGGATTCTATGACAAATTTTGTTCCATAGATGTAGGGACGCAATTTGGCAACGAACCAGATCAAACACGCGCATTCTTTCTCTGTCGTACCATAGTTTTGTTCAGGTGCTGTCAGTTTACGTGAAACGTAAAGACAGGGGTGTTCATCTTCTCCAAACACTTGTGACAAAACACAACCCATGCCACGATCTGAACAATCACACTGCAAAATAAATTGTTGTGTGAAGTCGGGTGCTCTCAGGACCGGAAACGTCACTAACGAGCAGCTTGCTTTGACTTATCCCAAATGACGGGATCGGGTGCATCCTTTTTCAAGGAGTCTGTGAGACAGGCACAAATTTCAGAATAATGAGGGATATATCTTTGATAATATCCAACCATACCGAGAAAGGAACGGACATCTTTCTTAGTTTGTGGTCGTGCAAATTTCTGCACGGCCAAGACCTTCACCTCGGAGGGTGTACGAGATCCACTGCCAACTTCATGGCCAAGGAAAGTAGCTTTGCTGCAAGCGACCTGCGATTTCTTGGCATTTACCGTCAATCCGGCCTTCTTGACAGCAGAGAGGAAATTGTGGATGTTTTCAAGATGCTGTGGCCACGTTTTGGCCCCGACAGCAGTGTCGTCTTGAAAAGGAGTGACATATTCTTCCATGCCACGGGTGACATTGTCCATGAGCTTTTGAAAGCAGAATGGAGCGTTTTTCATCCCCATGTTCATCATGAGGGGAGCAAACTTCCCAATGGGAGTTGTGATGGTGGCGGCCATTGAAGCCTGTGGCGTCAAGCGCACTTGCCAAAAACCACGGTCGAGGTCAAAAATAGAAATAAACTTCCACTTAGCTGCACGTTCAATACATTCCTCAATGTTGGGAATTGGGTAATCTTTGGTTACCGTATTGTTGTTTAGCTCCCTGTAGTCAGCTACAGGACGTGGGCTGGCGTCTTCTTTTTGTATGATAATCATGGGTGAACCATGGGCTTAATCGTTGAACCGATTAAGCCCAAGTCAAGCATACGCTTTATTTTGGTGACGATCAAATCCCTTTTGAATTTCGCGTGGCGATAATACTTACAGGGTTTGACTTTGGAATCGACTAATTCCACGTCGTGCGTGACAAGATCAGTGCGTCCTGGTAAAGTAGAAAAAACACCGTCTACTTTTTCGAATACCTCAAGGAGGTCGTTCTTCTGCAATTCTGTTAAATTGCCTGTCTTTTTGAAAAGACTCATGGCGGCCTTAGCAGTAAGGTGGCCATCACCAGGCTGACCTGTCCAAACATGGTCGGTGTGAGGAAGCTCACGTTCGTCATTATAAGAATGATTGCTTGACCCCTCCCTAGGCAGATAAGGCTTGAAAAGGTTTACATGATATATGGTTTCCTTTTGTAAACCGAACGATTTTTTTACAAGATAATTAGTATCTGATAATCGTTTCAACACTTCACAGGGTCCATCCCAATAAATAACTTATTGGTGCGGGCTGGTTTAAGGACTAGAACCTTGTCACCAACTTTGGACTTATGTTCAACTGCCTTGATATCATAGTATGATTTATTTTTCATTTGGTTTCGAGTGATGTTCTCCTGAGAGAGCTCACGAGAATACTGGAATCTCTAGAGCAAGTCCAAGATGTATTCTAAGACTGAGGGGTGAACGTCGGGTTCCATCCAATGGCTTTTCACCAACTCCAGTGGGCCTTTGAGGTTGCGTCCATAGACTAACTCGGCTGGAGTGAAGCCAGTGCTCTCATGGGGAGCAGTTCTTAGAGCAAACATTGCTCCTGGCAGGCACCTCTCCCAATCGTGGGGATGCTCATAACAGACCGCTCTCAGCGCCGCTTTGAGCGTCCTGTGGAAACGTTCCACGCTGTTAGATTGCGGGTGGTTTACACTTGAATGAACGCACTTTATACCGCATTTTTCTAAGAAAAGAGTTGTAAGTTCCTATATGAAACATGAGCCTAGGTCGCTTTGGAGTTCGGCTGGAAAGCCTAACCTAGAAAACACCAGTAGGAGCGCATCTACAACGCTTTGGCTGTTGGCCTCTTTGAGGGGCACGGCCTCGGGAAACTTTGTTGCCGAATCGAGTAAAGACAAGATATACTTGTAACCAGCCTTGCTAGCAGGCTTGATGGGGCCAACGATATCGATTACATATCGGTGGAACGGCTCGTCATCCATGGGCACTAGCACCATAGGGGCAACAAACTTCTGTCCAGATTTACCGTTTTTCTGGCAGGTTAAACATGTGGATACAAAATTGTCAATGTCGGTAAAACAATGTGGCCAGTAAAAATTAGTCAACACTCTATCCTTCGTTTTGGATCGGCCCAGATGCCCAGCCCATGCATTTGCATGTGCGGTGTTCAAGACTAAATTTCTACACTCCTTCGGAAGCAATAGTTGTTTCTTGATTAACGGTCTTCCGGAAGGCCGAAAGGGCTTACGGAAAAGTAATCCTTTCTCGATGAAAAACTGCTTGTTTTCATCCTGCTGGTCTAGCGGGAGCTCAGCAGTTTGCCAGCATGGTTGTAAAGTTGGGCAGTCTAACTGCAACTTGGCCAATTCGGGTTTGTCAACACTCAGTAATTTATTTAACTGATCTGACTGGGGGCCTAAAATAGCTGAATCTAAGCTATCGACCTTAGGAGAAACAAAACCTTCCTGGGAAGGGGAAACTACACTAGAAATAGAATCACTATCTGAGTCGTCTTCACTCTCAGATTCGATCTCACGATATTTGGGTTTAGATATCGGGAGCTGCTGTTCCACACGAGTTTGGGAACGGGTGATGGCATTGGAGTAAGGGGGCAGGGCCTTTAAACCTTTCTCTTCCAATACAGTTTGTGAGGGCACTCCCAAAAGCATTTGGAAATGAGGACCAACGTGGTCCGAAACGAGGGCCTCTGATCTAATTTTACCATAGGGCGTTTCAACTTCAATCCGGCAATTGCGTGAGCTGTTGTCTGCTGTGAGAGAGCGTTGTGACAATGGGTGTATTCACCCGTGAACTGCTCGGGTTTTACAAAATCCCTTGCAATGACACCGTGTGTCGAGCCTGTATCTCTTTAAGACCAGACATTTCGCACCATTCACTGTCCATTCGTGAATGTGTTTAGGAAGAACTAATTCGGGAGGGTTATTGCTAACAAAGTTACGATCCTGGCTTCTCGGCTCCGGAACGGCTTAGTTGCGGGCGCTGATGACGGGCACTGTTATTGTCGGCAGTGCGGACATCGGGGTTTGCATTGATTTTAGCGGCAATGCTGACATCTGCTTCGTCATTGATTTGTACTACAATGCGGGCATCTGCTTCTGTGACTATTGTGTCCGAGTCACGGACGTCTTTGTTGTTGAAGAATTGTTCAACACGAATGGCATAGTAGCATGGCAGGGGGGAAACGCTTGTAGGAACAGCACCTGTTCATCCCACCGCTGCCACCATTCGTAACGGCGGATGCTACGACGGGGTAGGTGCTTGTAACATCGCCGCTCGCCTGGTGTAACTAGATCTTCTTACTATTTATTACTTTTGGGTGCTTTTTGTTTCAAATAAGCACAACAGCTACAGTCCCGGCGTAGGGAATGGAGCTACACATGTCCTAATATTGTAGGCTAACTGTAATAAGCGGTAACGCTGCCACCAAGGTGGGAAAATTAGGCTAGCTAAGCGAAGTTTAAGAGAATTGTCTTAATTTCTTACTTCTAGCGAACGACGGACGAATAAACCAACTGGGTTTTAAACTCCTGGTTTTATTTTTGAACAAACATGTTAAAAATCAAAACGCACTTTACATTTACATTTGGCAAATTTACAACTGAATTAGTTTATAAATAACACGGGGAATTTACAATAAAATTCAACACTAGAACCAACACGAGGTTCACGTAAAACAATTTCAAATTGAAAAAGTGAGTTGAGTAGGCACAAGGGGATTTCGCAAAAGAGCCCTCTAAATTGCGAACAGCCTCGGCTGTCTAGTAATAGTAGACCTAAATAAGTTATTTTTCAACCGTGAATTAACTAAGCATTAAACCTCCCAGAGTTGCTGTTGATAAGTCAACTCCTTAAATTATAAAGCCTCGGCTACATATAAAGTGGATCCGAGCGTTTAATCAAAGCAACCTTCCACGAAGATCAAACCGTCCCTGTTTACTTTAAACTGCGTTTAAAGAAACAAAATAATGAAAGCTGGTTTTTAGTAAGGGACCGTGAACCCTTAAATTACGGCCGCTAACGTCCGAAATGCCGTTTGGCTTGACGCACCATAAATTTACCTTCTAAAGCTATGAGGTTTAGTTAAGTTTAAACTATAAATTTTGAATGTAAGTCCAAAAATTAAACTTTTAAAGCTAAACTAAGTACGATACGAACCACCACCTTTGCCCTGCATGGCAACAATCGGACCTGTAGGAGAGCGACGGAGGGGGTGAGTGGGGAAGAGGTGGACGCTTGGAGGAGGAGAGACTGACCAAAATCGGCCGAGCTGTCACTACCTGAAGTCGGCCATGACAGCGCGGACGACCGGGGTAGCTTGAGCGCTCTGACTGGCTGACGGAATTGAAGCAGTGTTTTGGTTGGATGGATTTGAATTGACAAAGGGAATTGCCTACTTGGAAACTTAGAGGCCAGGTTTGAAAAGTGCAAGTGAGTTTTCAACTCATAACGTGATTTTTAGGCCTATTAAAATAAACTACGATGTTATGCATCGCAACTATTGAAGGGGGGGGGGGGAACGAAGGGTAATGCACAGAATTATTATTCGACTTTGGGAATGAAACTGCTATATGCAAGGCATGTTTTTAACGAAGGAAAGCTAGTTTGTTTACGTTTTTAGAGGTTCACTACGGTCGGAGTTTGGATGGAGATGCTATAAAAAATAAACATAAAATCATACACTGGGTCCGAGAAAATATACAAACATAAACATTGGAGCTCCGGTAGGGTTCATGGCAAGAAGTTAAATTGACCAAAATGCATTAAGTGCACAAATAAAAAGATTAAATGTTCCAGCTAGTTTTTAAAGGGGTAAATCACAGTTTAGGTTAGATTTTTAAACTGGTTTGAACATCAGACATTTTTCGTAAATAAGCAAAGTCGTCACCTGTTAGAAATAAAAAATATCGTGTGTTTTTAACATCTACAACACAACTAAGCTGAAAAGTGTTTCGGCTTTATGCCTAAAAAAATATACATTATTTACATTTTAAAGTGAAATCGCCATAAAGACGATGCTCTTCTGGTAGGTAAGAGTGCTGCCCTCAGGTTTTTTCTTCGGTGGTGTTGAGGTGTCCTCACCACGAGTGTCTGATACGAGACCGCGTTTACAGTGGTCGAGCCAGAGAAACGGTTACTAGTGGCTTGGCATGATTAGATGCAGAGAAGGTGGATGACTCTGCGTTGGATTTGTGTGTAGGAGACGGAGAAAGGGAGTTCCTTGGCGAAACCCGTAATGAGAGTGGAACGGCCGGTGGGGCCGGTGAGGTGTTAGTTGATAACACTGTATAGAGCTCTTTATGGCCGGAGGCGGTCAAGGCAAAGTCCCCCGTTTGGAAGATAGCCAAACGGGACAGAAATAAGAACAGAACAGAAATAAGAACGTAAAATTGGCACCTTGTGAACGAGACTATTTCGGACAGATACGTGATACAAGAATTAGTACAAACTGAATTTGTGCCACCGCGCATGCCATTGCTACCGCGCCTGTGCGATAAACACCCACTGCTGGCAACCATTGATGGTGCCTTGTTGTAGGTAGAAGTCAAGATGTTTTGGGTGTAGCTTCTGTTGCTTCGTGCATTACAGTTCTGCGATATGAAACCTGTAGATTATTCCAGTTCATGGCAAGCCCAAATTTCACAGACGATTGTGGAAGCAGCGATGCTGCAGATTCAGGTGTTACTGCCAATGAATGGGGTTAGACGAGACCGCCTGCAGTATGAGTTTGCAGAAGACCTCCGGCCGAAGTTGGTAGCTTGCCCGCCGACATTAAGTGAGTTGTTCGGGGATCCGTTAACCGGGCGTGCTAAAACGAGCGCAATCAGAGGCAGCAGCGACGACGCAAGCGACTACACAACCGAGGCTAGGCCTGCCGAACAACCGTCGGGGTGGTGCGTTTCGACCGGATCAAGGATGGAGAGCGAGGGCCCGGCAGGGAGACAGGTGGTAGAGTGTCGTGGGACGGGATTCGCCACCCTTGGTAGTACGGGAGCTGGCGAGAATTTTTGTTTGAATTACAATTATGATTTTTTGGAGCGCAGGGCCCCGGTTGAAGCTGGCGAGCGTCAAGGAGGCGCACAGGATCGGCAAAAACGACTGAAGTATTGTAGGAGGAGGACAGCGAGAACGCGACAGTAAGTGACGTCAGTTTTGCATAAATTAGGTTAAAATTTAGATGCAAATTAGATGGATCAAACGTGCTGCAGACAAGGGAAGGTATCCCATTCTGTAACACAGTTGGACGTTTACTGGGGGTTTAAGCCCGGCCCAGGTGACTTTTAGGGGT
>JAHWFP010212739.1:0-10287 GCA_023313725.1 Lithobius niger | reverse complement strand
AGTTAGAATAGACTCACTATTGGGTTAGTACTTTTACTCGATTGGGTAAAAATTGTACCCCAACAAGCAGTCAGAATAGACTCACTATTGAGTTAGTACTTTAACCCGATTGGGTCGAAATTGTAATCCAACAAGCAGTCAGAATAGACTCACTATTGGGTTAGTACTTTAACTTGATTGGGTCAAAATTGTAACCCAACAAGCAGTCAGAATGGGCTAACTATTGGGTAGTTAATTTAACTCGAATGGGTCCAAATTGTAACCCAACAAGCAGTCAGAATAGGCTCACTTGTGGGTTAGTATTTTAACTCGATTGGTTCAAAATTTTAACCCAAAAGGAAGTCAGAATAGGTTCACTATTGGGTTATTACTTTTACTAGATTGGGTCAAAATTGAAAACCAACAAACAGTCAGAATAGACTCAGTATTGGGTTATTACCTTAACTCGATTAGGTCAAAATACTAACCCAACAAGCAGACAGAATAGACTGACTATTGGGTTAGTACTTTAACTCGATTGGGTCAAACTTTTAATCCAACTAGCAGTAAGAATAGACTCACTATTGGGGTAGTACTTTAAGTCGATTGGGTCAAAATTTGAATCCAACAGGCAGTCAGAATAGACTCACTATTGGGTTAGAACTATAACTTGATTGGTGCAAAATTTTAACTCAACAAGCAGTCAGAATGGACTCACTATTGGGTTAGTACTTTAACTCGTTTGGGTGAAAGGTTTAACACAACAAGCAGTCAGAATGGGCTAACTATTGGGTAGTTAATTTACTCGATTGAGTCCAAATTGTAACCCAACAAGCAGTCAGAATAGACTCACTATTGGGTAATTTAACTCGATTGGATCAAACTTTTAATCCAACAAGCAGTCATAATAGACTCCAAATTGCGTCCAAATTGACTCAACAAATTGACTCACTATTGGGTTAGTACTTTAACTCGACTGGGTGAAAATTGTAACCTAACAAGCAGTCAGATTAGACTCACTATTGGGTTAGTACTTTAACTCGATTTGGGTCAAAATTGTAATCCAACAAGCAGTCAGAATAGACTTACTATTGAGTTAGTACTTTAACTCGATTGGGTCAAAATTGTAGCAGTCAGAATAGGCTCACTATTGGGTGATTGAGCATCCCAATGCAGTAATGGGGTAAGTCGAGTTACCCCTTTATATCACTAGACATCAGTTTCAGATTCTCCATACCTTTTTGAGGTAATGGGGTAATTTTCAAGAATTTTGTTAGTGCACCTCCTTGACGTGGTTGCGGCAGATGCTGCCACTCAAGTTCTTATGTACCTATGCAATAATGGGGTACCAATAATAACATGACAGGAGTTAGTCAGCTAACAAGAATACCTATATTCATGGCTATTAACGTCACTAATGTTGATAAAATAGCCAGAAAGGTTTCCTGTACCATGAGCAACTACTACCATAGTAATTCGACAATAAATAATAATGAATAAATAACGAAATGCCTTAGAAAATGTTCAACAATGTTTGGAGGCCCATAAATCAAAACAGGTACTTCACTACTTACCCCATTACTGCATTGGGATGGTCAATTACTTTTACTTGATTGGGTCAAAATTGTAACCCAACAAACAGTCAGAATATACTCACTATTGCGTAATTACTTTAACTCGGTTGGGTCAAAATTGTAATCTAACAATCAGAATACACTCAGTATTGGGTTATTACCTACTCGATTGGGTCAAAATAGCAACCCAACAAGCAGACAGAATAGACTGACTATTGGGTTAGTACTTTAACTTGATTGAGTCAAACTTTAAATCCAACAAGCAGTCAGAATAGACTGACTATTGGGTTAGTACCTTAACTCGATTGGGTCAAGATTTGAATACAACAAGCAGTCAGAATAGACTCACTATTGGGTTAGAACTTTAACTTGATTGGGCCAAAAATTTTAACTCAACAAGCAGTCAGAATAGACTCACTATTGGGTTAGTACTTTAACTCGTTTGGGTCAAAAGTTTAACACAACAAGCAGTCAGAATGGGCTAACTATTGGGTAGTTAATTTAACTCGTTTAGATCCAAATTGTAACCCAACAAACAGTCAGAATAGACTCACAATTGGGTGATTGCTTTAAATCGATTGGGTCAAAATCGTAACCCAACAAGCAGTCAGAATAGGCTCACTATTGGGTAATTGAGCATCCCAATGCAGTAATGGGGTAAGTCGAGTTATCCTTTTATATCTCTAGACATCAGTTTCAGATTCTCTATACCTTTTTGTAGTAATGGGGTAATTTTCAAGAATTTTATGTGTGCACCTCCTTGAAGTGGTTGTAGCAGATGCTACCACTCAAGTTCTTATGTACCTATGCAATAATGGGGTAACTTCACAAGCAGTCATAATGGACTGCCAAATAGCATGACTGGAGTTAGTCAGCTAACAAGAATACCTATTTTCATGGCCCATAATGTTACTAATTGTTGATAAAATAGCCAGTAAGGTTTCCTGTACCATGAGCAACCACTTCCATAGTAATTCGACAATAAATAATAATGAATGAACAATGTTTGGGTCCAAATTGTAACCCAACAAAAAGTCAGAAGAGACTCACTATTGGGTTAGTACCTTAACTCGTTTGGGTCAAAACTTTAAACCAACAAGTAGTCAGAATAGACTAACTATTGGGTAGTTAATTTAACTCGAATGGGTCCAAATTGTAACCCAACAAGCAGTCAGAATACGCTCACTTGTGGGTTTGTACTTTACCTCGATTGGTTCAAAATTTTAACCCAAAAGGAAGTCAGAATAGGCTCACTATTGGGTTATTACTTTTACTAGATTGGGTCAAAATTGTAAACCAACAAACAGTCAGAATAGACTCAGTATTGGGTTATTACCTCAACTCGATTGGGTCAAAATACTAACCCAACAAGCAGACAGAATATACTGACTATTGGGTTAGTACTTTAACTCGATTGGGTCAAACATTTAATCCAACTAGCAGTAAGAATAGACTCACTGTTGGGTTAGTACTTTAAGTCGATTGGGTCAAAATTTGAATCCAACAAGCAGTCAGAATAGACCCACTATTGGGTTAGAACTTTAACTTGATTGGGGCAAAATTTTAATCCAACAAGCAGTCTTTATAGACTGACTATTGGGTTAGTACTTTTACTCGATTGGGTCAAAATTTGAATACAACTAGCGGTCAGAATAGACTCACTATTGGGTTAGAACTTGATTGGTGCAAAATTTTAACTCAACAAGCAGTCAGAATGGACTCACTATTGGGTTAGTACTTTAACTCGTTTGTGTGAAAGGTTTAACACAACAAGCAGTCAGAATGGGCTAACTATTGGGTAGTTAATTTATTCGATTGAGTCCAAATTGTAACCCAACACGCAGTCAGAATAGACTCACTATTGGGTAATTTAACTCGATTGGATCAAAGTTTTAATCCAACAAGCAGTCATAATAGACTCACTATTGGGAATTTAATTTAACTCGATTGGGTCCAAATTGTAACCCAACAAGCAGTCAGAATATACTCACTATTGGGTTAGTACTTTAACTCGACTGGGTGAAAATTGTAACCCAACAAGCAGTCAGAATAGACTCACTATTGGGTTAGTACTTTAACTCGATTTCGGTCAAAATTGTAATCCAACAAGCAGTCAGAATAGACTTACTATTGAGTTAGTACTTTAACTCGGTTGGGTCAAAGTTGTAATCCAATAAGCAGTCAGAATAGGCTCACTATTGGGTGATTGAGCATCCCAATGCAGTAATGGGGTAAGTCGAGTTACCCCTTTATATCACTAGACATCAGTTTCAGATTCTCCATACCTTTTTGAGGTAATGGGGTAATTTTCAAGAATTTTGGTAGTGCACCTCCTTGAAGTGGTTGCGGCAGATGCTGCCACTCACGTTCTTATGTACCTATGCAATAATGGGGTACCAATAATAGCATGACTGGAGTTAGTCAGCTAACAAGAATACCTATATTCATGGCCATTAATGTCACTAATGTTGATAAAATAGCCAGAAAGGTTTCCTGTACCATGAGCAACTACTACCATAGTAATTCGACAATAAATACTAATGAATAAATAACGAAATACCTTAGAAAATGTTCAACAATGTTTGGAGGCCCATAACTCAAAACAGGTATTTCACTACTTACCCCATTACTGCATTGGCATCGTCAATTACTTTTACTTGATTGGGTCAAAATTGTAACCCAACAAACAGTCAGAATATACTCACTATTGCGTAATTAATTTAACTCGATTGGGTCAAAATTGTAATCTAACAAGTAGAATACACTCAGTATTGGGTTATTACCTACTCGATTGGGTCAAAATAGTAACGCAACAAGCAGACAGAATAGACGTACTATTGGGTTAGTACTTTAACTTGATTGAGTCAAACTTTAAATCCAACAAGCAGTCAGAATAGACTGACTATTGGGTTAGTGCTTTAACTCGATTGGGTCAAGATTTGAAAACAACAAGCAGTCAGAATAGACTCACCATTGGGTTAGAACTTTAACTTGATTGGGCCAAAAATTTTAACTCAACAAGCAGTCAGAATAGACTCACTATTGTGTAGTTAATTTAACTCAAGTTTGATTACAAGTTTGAATTCTGTTGCTGTACTAATTTCATCACTGCGCTGCAGACTATCAGTAGTGAAAAAATGCTGCAAGTCAAAGGGTTAACCCCATGTAGGTAACAGTTGACTAAACGTAAAAAAACAATGCCCCTACTCACACTGCTAGCTTTGTGATGGGGCCCCGGGGACACCGTGCAAAAGCGAGCAGCAACAGTTTAGTGGTCAGCGTCTTCGTTAACAAACCATGCGAATGCTGGTTCGAATCCCACGACTGACCCACTATCATATGGCCCTTAAAAGAAGCATCAGAAAATAATTCATGCAACTAAAGGTTAATAAACTTTTCATTGCTCCCACATTAACCCCGTGCTGCATACAGTTGCCTGTAGGTAACGGCTGACTAAACGTGAAGAAACTTGCACTACAAGCTTTGTGAGGAGGCCCTGGGGACCCCGAGCAAAGCGAGCAGCAACAGCCTAGTAGTTAGCGTCCCCGTCACGAATCCCACGACTGACCCAATTATCATATGGTCCTTAAAAAAAGTATCAGAAAAAAATCCATGTAACTAAGGGTTAACAATCGTTTAGTTGCTCCGCCACTAATAAACTTTTTGTTGCTCCCACATTAACCCAGTGTTGCATACAGTTGCCTGTAGGTAACGGATGACTAAATATGAAAAAACCTGCACTGTAAGCTTTGTGAGGGGGCCCCAGGGATCCAAGCAAAGCGAGCAACATTAGCCTAGAGGTCAGCGTCCTCGTCTCGAATCCCACGACTGACTCAAATGTCATATAGTCTTTAAAAAAGTATGAGAAAATAATTCATGCAACTAAGGGTTAATAAACTTTTTGTTGCTCCCACATTAATTAACTTTTTGTTGCTCCCACATTAACCCCATGTTGCATACAGTGGCCTGTAGGTAACAGCTGACTAAACGTGAAAAAACAAAGCCCCTACTCACACTGCTAGCTTTGTGATGGGGCCCCGGGGACCCTGAGCAAAAGCGAGCAGCAACCGTTTAGTGGTCAGCGTCTTCGTTAACAAACCATGCGAATGCTGGTTCTAATCCCACGACTGACCCACTATCATATGGTCCGTAAAAAAAGTATCAGAAAATAATTCATGCAACTAAGGGTTAATAAACTTTTCGTTGCCCCCACATAACCCCGTGCTGCATACAGTTCTCTGTAGGGAACAGCTGACTAAACGTGAAAACCCAACTCGCACTGCAAGCTTTGTAAGGGGGCCCAGGGACCCTGCACAAAGCGAGCAGCAACAGCCAAGTGGTCAGCGTCCTCGTCACGAATCCCACGACTGACCCAATTATCATATGGTCCTTAAAAAATATCAGAAAATAATCCATGCAACTAAGGGTTAATAAACTTTTCGTTGCTCCAACATTAATAAACTTTTTGTTGCTCCCACATTAGCCAAGTGTAGCAACAGATGACTAAATATGAAAAAACTTGCACTGTACGATTTGTGAGGGAGCCCCGGGGACCCAAGCAAAGCGATCAGCAACACCCTAGTGGTCAGCGTCTTCGTTAACAAACCATGTGAATGCTGGTTCGAATCCCACGACTAACCCATTACTATATGGTCCTTAAAAAAAGTATCAGAAAATAATTCATTCAAATAAGGGTTAACAAACTTGCATTGCTCCCACATTAACCCCGAGCAAAGGGTGTAGCAACTGCCTATCGGTCAGCGTCCTCGTAACAAACCAAGCGAATCCTGATTCGAATCCCACGAAAGACCCACTATCATATGGTCCTTAAAAAAAGTATCAAAAAATAATTCATGCAACTAAGGGTTAATCAATTTTTCATTGCTCCCACATTAACATCGTGCTGCATACAGTTGCCTGTAGGTAACGGTTGACTAAACGTGAAGAAACTTGTACTACAAGCTTTGTGAGGGGGCCGTGTGGACCCCGAGCAAAGTTAGCAGCAACAGCCTAGTGGTCAACGTCCTCGTCACGAATCCCACGACTGACCCAATTATCATATGGTCCTTAAAAAAAGTATCAGAAAATAATCCATGCAACTAAGGGTAATAAACTTTTCGTTGCTCCCACATTAATTAATTTTTCGTTGCTCCCACATTAACCCCGTGTTGCATACAGTGGCCTGTAGGTAACAGCTGACTAAACGTGAAGAGACTTGCACTACAAGCTTAGTAAGGGGGCCCTTGGGACCCCGAGCAAAGCGAGCAGCAACAGCCTAGTACTCAGCTTCTCCGTCACGAATCCCACGACACACTCATACTGCTACCTTTGTGATGGGGCCCCGGGGACCCCGAGCAAACGCGAGCAGCAAGAGCCTAGTGGTCAGCGTCTTCGTTAACAAACCATTCGAATGCTGGTTCGAATCCCACGACTAACCCATTACTATATGGTCCTTAAAAAAAGTATCAGAAAATAATTCATGCAACTAAGGGTTAACAAACTATCGTTGCTCCCACATTAACCCCGAGCAAAGGGAGCAGCAACAGTCTATTGGTATTAGAAAATAATTCATGCAACTAACGGTTAATAAACTTTTCGTTGCTCCCACTTACGCTGACTAAACGTGAAAAAACTAACTCCCAACTCGCACTACAAGATTTGTGAGAGTCCTCGAGGACCCCGAGCTAAGCGAGCAGCAACAGCCTAGTGGTCAGCTTTCCCGTCACGAATCCCACGACACACACTCACACTGCTACCTTTGTGTTGGGGCCCCGGGGACCCCGAACAAAAGCGAGCAGCAAGAGCCTAGTGGTCAGCGTCTTCGTTAACAAACCATTCGAATACTGGTTCGAATCCCACGACTGACCCACTATCATATGGTCCGTAAAATAAGTATCAGAAAATAATTCATGCAACTAAGGGTTAATAAACTTTTCGTTGCTCCAACATAACCCCGTGCTGCATACATTTCCCTGTAGGTAACAGCTGACTAAACATGAAAACCCAACTCGCACTGCAAGCTTTGTGAAGGGGCCCCGGGGACACCGAGCAAAGAGAGCAGCAACAGCCTAGTGGTTAGCATCCACGTTAACAAACCAAGTGAATGCTGGTTCGAATCCCAAGACTGACTCACTATCATATGATCATTAAAACGTATCAGAAAATAATTCATGCAAATAAGGGTTAATAAACTTTTCGTCGCTTCCACATTAATGAACTTTTCGTTGCTCCCACATTAACCCTGGAATCGTACGCCTGACTATCATATGTTCCTTACAAAAAAGTATCAGATAATAATTCATACAAATAAGGGTTAATAAACGATTAATTTCATTATTCAACTCAATCACCACGACATTAAACTCAGAATTCAGACCATTATCAAACACCAACATTTTTCGTTGCTCCCACATTAACAAACTTTTTGTTGCTCCCACATTAACCCCGTGTTGCATACAGTTGCTATGGGTACCTGACTAAACGTGAAAAAACTAAGTCCCAAATCGCACTGCAATCTTTGTGATGGGGCCCCGGGGACCCAGAGCAAAGCGAGCAGTAAGAGCCTAGTGGTCAGCGTCCTCGCTTCAAATCCCACAACTGACCCAACTATCATACAGTCCTTAAAAAGAAGTATTAGAAAATAATTCATGCAACTAAGGGTTAATAAACTTTTCGTTGCTCCCACTTAACCCCGTGTTGCATACAGTTGCCCGTAGGTAACAGCTGACTAAACGTGAAAAACTAACTCCCAACTCGCACTGCAAGAATTGTGAGAGTGCCTCAAGGACCCCGAGCAAAGCGAGCAGCAACAGCTTACTGGTTAGCGTCCTCGTCTCGAATCTTACGCCCAACTATTATGTGGTCCTTAAAAAAAGTATCAGAAAATAATTCATGCAACTAAGGGTTAAAAAACTTTGGTTGCTCCCACATTAACCCCGAGCAAAGGGAGCAGCAACAAACTGTGGTCAGCGTCCTCGTAACAAACCAAGCGAATGCTGATTCGAATCCTACGAATGACCCACTATCATATGGTCCTTAAAAAAAGTATCAGAAAATAATTCATGCAATTAAAGATTAATAAACTTTTCATTGCTTCCACATTAACCCCGTGCTGCATACAGATGCCTGTAGGTAACGGCTGACTAAACGTGAAGAAACTTGCACTACAAGCTTTGTGAGGAGGCCCTGGGGACCCCGAGCAAAGCGTGCAGCAACAGCATAGTGGTCAGCGTCCCCGTTACGAATCCCACAACTGACCCAATTATCATATGGTCCTTAAAAAAAGTATCAGAAAATAATCCATGTAACTAAGGGTAATAAACTTTTAGTTGCTCCAACATTAATAAATTTTTTTTTGCCCCCACATTAACCCATTGTTGCATACAATTGCCTGTAGGTAACAGATGACTAAATATGATATAACCTGCACTGTAAACTTTGTGAGGGGGCCCTAGGGACCCAAGCAAAGCGAGCAACAACAGCCTAGTGGTCAACATCCTCCTCTCAAATCCCACGACTGACTCAACTGTCATATAGTCCTTAAAAAAAGTATGAGAAAATAAGTCATGCAACTAAGGGTTAATAAACTTTTCATAGCTCCCACATTAATTAACTTTTTGTTGCTCCCATATTAATCCCGTGTTGCATACAGTGGCCTAAAGGTAACAGCTGACTAAACGTGAAAAAACATAGTCCCTACTCACACTGCTAGCTTTGTGATGGGGCCCCGGGGACTCCGAGCAAAAGCGAGCAGCAACAGTTTAGTGGTCAGCGTCTTCGTTAACAAACCATGCGAATGCTGGTTCGAATCCAACGACTGACCCACTATCATATGGTCCGTAAAAAAAGTATCAGAAAATAATTCATGCAACTAAGGGTTAATAAACTTTTCGTTGCTCCCACATAACCCCGTGCTGCATACAGTTCCCTGTAGGTAACAGCTGACTAAACGTGAAAACCCAACTCGCACTGCAAGCTTTGTGAGGGGGCCCAGGGACCCCGTGCAAAGTGAGCAGCAACAGCCAAGTGGTCAGCGTCCTCGTCACGAATCCCACGACTGACCCAATTATCATACTGTCCTTAAAAAATATCAGAAAAAATCCATGCAACTAAGGGTTAATAAACATTTCGTTGCTCCAACATTAATAAACTTTTTGATGCTCCCACATTAGCCCAGTGTAGCAACAGATGACTAAATATGAAAAAACTTTCATTACGATTTGTGAGGGAGCCCCGGGGACCCAAGCAAAGCGATCAGCAACAGCCTAGTGGTCAGCGTCTTCGTTAACAAACCATGCGAATGCTGGTTCGAATCCCACGACTGACCCATTACTATATGGTCCTTAAAAAAAGTATCAGAAAATAATTCATGCAACTAAGTGTTAACAAAAGATCGTTGCTACCACATTAACCCCGAGCAGAGGGAGCAGCAACAGCCTATTGGTCAGCCTATTGGTATTAGAAAATAATTCATGCAACTAACTAATATTAAACTTTTCGTTGCTCCCACTTAACCCCGTGTTGCATACAGTTGCCCGTAGGTAAGAGCTGAGTAAACGTGGAAAAACTAACTCCCAACTCGCACGGCAAAATTTATGAGAGGGCCTCGAGGACCCCGAGCAAAGCGAGCAGCTACAGCCTAGTGGTTAGAGTCCTCGTCTCGAATCCTACGCCCAATTATTATATGGTTGTTGAGGCTAATTTAAGTGAACCGATCTACTACCATTTTAACGTA